>CABEEJ010001112.1:4247-69152 GCA_901482245.1 Timema douglasi | reverse complement strand
CCCCCCCCCCCCCCCTCGCCACTATCGTAAATAACCAAACAGTCTTTAGCGTCGAGAGGACGACAGGGCATTAACATTAGAGCATTTGATAGCCAAATTTGCCCGCCGACTTATCTTGAAGAAGATTGGTTACCCCCTCAGCCGCGCCCACTTCTGAACCCAGGTCGGGGCTGATTAGTTTAATGCTAAGGATGAGATAAAATACTAAGTGACGTACCGTTTTAGGCTTTTAGATATTTCCTTTTCCTGGACTGTGTCACAATCTCGTAGTGGTCAACATTTTATTTCATTCATTTGAGATAATTAACGTGCACTTTTTTAACCGACTGATTACATTAGCACAAGATAATTTCTATGAGAGAACACAAAAGGACCCACCAGTTTTGCCGGGAAAGGTATTTTCACATAACTTCCAGACAGCATCCCCAGGTGCTCAAATCGGGCACGGTACCAGGGTCAAATCTTGCGCAACAATCAAGACTTTTAAAGAGTGTAACGGGTACAAATATTTTTCAGCGCAAATTTAAATTTAGATACCATACTTATTAAAAAAAATACTTTAAAATAAAAAAGGTGATTTTACTTTTAAACGTTATTAATTTAATATTATTTGACGGTTACTCTCTGAAAATAGCCATATGAGTGTTGAATCTTTCAATACACCCCATATGTCTGCCAAGAAAAATTAAGAAGTTAAAAAAAAAATAACATCCTTAGTAGTTTTCATCCGATCTATCTAAAACTAAACCTGTTTTCCCGCACACCATTCAGCACACAAAGTGATAATCACCTATTACTTCACGTTTATCTTTAGCACTGATGTTGAATAGCCGAGTTCTCCTACTTGGAGAAGTATGACAATATTCCATTTTAATACATTCATACATCTGTAGCTGCCACTTTTGATAGATTTTATATATAACTATAAAATAACACGAATAACATAATAAAATGTTTGTTTATAGATACTCATATTATTGTACGTGTTTGGAAGAGTTGGCAGAAATGCGATTGTGAACACTTCCGTAATTTGGTGCCCTCCTCAGCCGTAATTTCATTTCCGATCAAAGAGAAACTAAGCAGTTTGTAAGGGTTGGGAGACCGGTTACAGGAAGCGCTTTTTTAAAATAAACGTGCAAGTGAAACTGCCTTTTTTTTTTTTTACGACAAGAGCTAAGAGATCATCTTACAGGCAATTAACCGGGATATTAAACACAAGATTACACTCGAACCAGAACTGTAAGTGAATTGAGGTTTTATGTATCCTTCATTCGAAAACAGTGAGATTGGTATTAATCATACTGTCTATTTTTTTTTTAAATGTTTGGATTGTAATTATGTTTCAATTTAATTGTATTTTTTAATGTATTAACATTATTTCACTAGCCTCAATTACTCTCTATTTTTTTTAACGAGGACACAAGATCACTGAATAAAGAGCCCGTGTCACCCCACCCCCCACCCCCCCGTTAACATCTAATTTAGGAAGGTAATAAAGCTCGAACCAGCCATAGAATTGTTTTGAGGTTGGATTAGGAACAGAGAAACCGTTTTACCGTGTTTAGAAAAATACAGTAAACTTGTGAAATTAATATTTTAAAATGAAAAAACTGTCAAACCGATCCCGATTTCGCTGTTGTCAAGGTAAGAAGGCAGAAAATTAACCTCAAGACATTTCCCGGCTCAAGCGTGATCTTTTATCCAATACCCAGGTTAATCAGACAAAATATGGGATCTTAAGAGTATGAACTGTACAAGAAAAAAACTCGGGCGATAATCAAGTATTAAGAGATAAAATAAAAAATTAGTTCAATAATAAGAGGGTATGCAGGAAAACCTAGAAAAGGTCAGTGTTTTTTTCAGTTTTTCTATCAATTTTTTTTTGTTTAAAATCAAATATTTCTTTTATACAAACACTAGACCCTTACCCCCCCCCTCCCCCCCGCACGCATTATTATTTTCAACACACATATTGAAGAATCATCATAAACTCTACCATAAAATGAGTGACTAGAAATTTTTATGAAGAGTGAATTTTAAAAAAAAATCAAAATAAAATATAGCCTACGCTACTCGCTGATAATGTAGCTTTATATTGGTGAAAGAATTTTTAAAATCGGTCCAGTAGTTTTTGAGTTTATCCATTACAAACAAAAAACAAATCTTTCCTCTTTATAATATTAATGTAGATATAGTTTACTTTTCTTCACACGATGATATCAACATTAATTCTCTTAAGTATGTGTGAAGGTTGTCCTGTAATTTAATAACAACTTCTCTTCATTTAAAAAGTTTGTCATCTAACGACATATTCAACAACTGCTGATATTACCATATGAAGAAAATGAAACTCTATGTTTGTATTGGAACAATATTTTATTTATTTTGGGGAAAAAAAAGTTTGCTATAAAAATGGAAAAAAAAATAAAACACACTCACTGGTTGTCACGTTATCTAGAGCATTTGGATTGGCATAGATCATTGTATTGACGATGAAGGAAAGATCTGGGTTCAAATTTCAACTGATTACACATGTGATTTTGGGGTCACAATCAACTTTAAAGAAAATTAATTTAAGGTGATAAAACGTAAAAGTTACCATAGTGTTTTGATTTTACAATTAACGTTACTAAGATAAATTCAATGTAGGCCTAACGTTGGCGTGAATTTTACATACCGTGAAAGTTCTCCAAGGGAAGTGGGACACTTATTCTCGCCAGCCAATCATTTCAAGAGCAATGTAATCGTTTATTTAAAATGTATGCTGGCTGTTAATATGTTGAGCTAACGTATTTGACTATTAACCGTGCGCTGTGATAGGCGACCAGTACTTACACTATTATAGAATAGCCCCATGGCTTCTTTGGTGCTGACTGACTAGCTTTGAAAAGTTACCAGACCAAATTATGTATCCCTATGCTGAACCATATGATCTGCAAAAACATGTGTTTAGCAGCTGTCCCTTTTGACAGTAAAAATTTAGGTATATACCTAGTTGTTGTCTGTCAGAAGTTAGCTGTGAGCTGTCAGCCAGCACCAAAGAAACCATGGGGCTACTGTAGCTACATGAGCGATGTATTTTCTGGTTTGCATGACCAACTTATGTAACCTATAAAGCCTGGTAAATACATCGCAGGAACAAGGGACATGTTTTATTTGGTAAAGTAAAGATGTACAGATGGGACCTGCTCCTAACTTTTTTGTTTTTTACTCACTTTACGCTAAGAAAATATATTTAAAAATCATCAAAGGAAGCCTTGGTGTAAAGAATCGGACGGTATCAAGGACTGTAATATTTATATATTCAATGGCGTGGCGTGGAGTTTTACCAGGGTAATCAGATTTATTTTAGACTGTACCAATGAATAATATTACTCTCATCACTCATTGGCCCTGTATCAACAGAAATGCATTTCCCATATAGAGCAGAGCCTATTATGATTGTTCAAATAGGGAGAATGAGGTAGGACATATCACAGGTACAGTTTTAGAAGTGGCGGCTCGTAGCTAAAATTAGTGGAGGTGCTGCTACATAATTTTTTTAGACTTTGTTTTAAAATTGTGTAAAAGGAAAAAAAAAAATTATAAAAAGAAAATTTATTCAGGAACTTGATAAAATCTTTAAAAAAAAAACCAAACAAACATTTTTTACTTACTTTAACTTAAATTGTTACAGTTAAAGCTTGATCTATTCATTTAAAAATGAAATCCATTCTTCTTGTTTTAATTCGCGCAAAAAGTTCAATAATTTTCTCCTTTATCTCTGGATGACAATTGAGTAAATTTTTCTCCATTGAAAGTACTGCAAGCGCATTTAGTCTATCTGTTAAATAAAAGAACCGAAAAAAAATGAATCAAATAGAATAGCTGGAAGCATAATAATAATCTAACTCTACACTCTTCTACTTTTTATCACATTCAAGAATATGGTACACGGTTCTTAAGCTCAACACACCCTGAGTAAAAAAAAACTTCCTTCCACCATTACGCCAGAGCCGGCACTGCGAGAGCAACAGTGCTCTCTCTACCTAGCAGTCACGCCTTCCTCCCCATGCATGCGCACAACAGTCAAGCACCAGGTCGCTGGCACTGTGAAGCGCACAGTTCCATACATATATTTTTGTATATTTTTCATAAACTGGGGGATGGCTACTGATGTACTGAGATTAAGCTTAAGGAATATATATATTGTACTACAAAAATAAAGAAAGAATTAAAGAAAAAAGGACTCATTATATTAAATGTTATCGATAATATCAAGTGGGAATAGGGGGTGCTGCAGTTCCACAGTGCATATACACGAACCACCTCTGGGTTTTAGCAAGATCAGCTTGCCCTTGTAAGAGTAAAAACATGCCGAGCAGGTCGCTGCGAAGGTGAAGATCGTGGTCGATGTTTCATTCATGTGAATCAAAGGCATTGAAAGTAATGAGTGAGCGCATATCTATGCTCACTGAGAGTCTGCGGTGTCAATGACTAAACAAACTATTTTGTTTTTATCACTGCGGCCATGAGCGAGGTTAGAGGTCTGCTTGGCTGTGATTGGTTGAGCTTGATCACGTGTCCTAAGAGCAGCGGTCGGCTCGGTAGTTTACAGTCCAAACAATACTGGTAGGCCCTACCTTGCGTGATTTGTTGACAGACAGCATAAAGTGAGTTCTAGTGTTCGCAATGAAAGAATAGTTAGTAAATCATTATCACTATTTTCATTACTTTCACGATTCATTTCATGTAAAGTAAAAATATTATTGTTTACTAATGTGGATCTTCAGTGGTGGTGGAACCTTATTTAGGTATCCAGGAAAAAAAAAAATTTTTAGGGAGTTACTTTTCACCCTACCTCTTATATTGCTTCCCTCCCCCTTCCAATAAATGTTTTAAATTTGGATGTTATTTAGAAAAGGTCCTCTTTCAGGAAATTTTTGAAAAATGCATACCTTTAGTGTGTAAAAGATATTTTGAGTAGTTCTCTATTTGATTTTTTTAAAATGAGTTATAAGATATTATAGTAATCCACAGAAGAGATTTTCTAAATTTGGATGTTTCCAGAAGCAATTTAGTTTGCTCCTCGCCTGAACTTTTATTAAAACTTAGATGGCTCTAAAAAACTATTTGAAGTGGTCCTCGCTCAACGATATTTTGAAAATAGGATCTTCTTAGAAACAATTTGAAATGTTCCTATTCTGGAATTTTTTTGAAAATTAGAAACTTCTAAAATATATTCGAATAAGTGAACTCCCAGTGACATATTTTGGAAAAGTTAATGCTTTCAAAAACTATTTGGAGTGGTCCTCGCGTGAAAATTCTTATAAATTACATGCATCGAGATTCTAAAAGATATTTGGAGTGGTCATTTCGTAGACATTTTTGAAATTTAGATGCCTTAAAAGCTATTTAGAGGGCTCTTCCACTGAATTTTTTCGGGCATTTCGATGCCTCCTGATGCTAAATTGGATATTGGAATGCAACAAGTCAATTAGAGTTTGATGTAAGGCCATCAACTAGCTTCAGATTCAATAATATCAGAGGATTTAAAATATATCTGGGGGTAGTGTGGCAAATTCTATCCGGGGGGGAGGCGGGGGCAGTGGCTCATGCAGGGGTTTGAAAACAACTGTGACCAGCGCTAGCAGCGAGATTCACAGTGAGCATCAAGGTTCCCGGTAAATAAAATAGCTAACATCGACCACGACATCTAATTTTCACCGCGACCTGCTTGACATGTTTTTGCCCTAACACTCCAATACATGCTAGTGTATCTATTATTGTCTAGTAAGTTACTGTACCAACATATTTGGTTCAGTATAACATGTCATATCAGTAACCCCCCCTAATCCCGCCAAGTGACTACATGACGCACCAAGATGTGCCAAGACCCGAATGATTCAGTCGTCCTTTCTTTCACACGACAAGACACGTAGTTTCTGGTTTTTTATGCTATTGTGACTTCGCGACTTGGAGTGGATCCAATGAGGGGGAGTCAAAAAATGGCAACCAACTTATTTTTTTTTCCATCCTGACCAGAAATGTTGTCTCTTCTCATTTGAGTAGCCCGTGAATTAATTAGCTATCACAGGAGTCTTTGTTCATCTACAAAGAAACACGAGTTCTATAAGCTTACTGTTTCATTCGTTGAGGTTTATACTTTGTTTCTAGTGTTAGGATTAGTTCAAGGGTTATTAACGACTTCAATTCAGGATGGAAATAACGGCTTAAAGGATATATAGGCTATCTACAATAGCGGGGAGATGGAATGGGAAAACTAAAGTATGAATCACTTTATAAAACCAATCCATAGTCACTCGACGAGATTAGAGCATACGTGACTATAATTCCTGAGAGCACTAGGCCATCGATACATGTATATTTTTTGAAGTTTTGTTCCCGCTTTACCAACTCAAAATTGAAGAATCAAATAGTCAAAGGTATTATTTATGCTTTTAGTGAGGATTACTCCATCTAGATATCACATTATGAAAATTGAAAAATGACACCTGTACACGAGAATTGAACTCGGGACCTTTGGTTTAGTACGCCGATGCTCTGCCCACTGAACTATCCAAGAGTCGTCCCGTGCACAGGGTCATTCTTTACTCATATTTTAAGGCAGAGTCTATGATGGACGTGCGGAGATCGTTGGCTACTAATGTGTGATTTTTTAAATAAGATCACGAGCTATCAGCTAACGAAGCCACCTTCTACTCGGTAGTTGGCTTAATGCCACGATTTCCACACGTCCTTAAAATATGAGTGAAGAATTACCCTGGGCACGGGACGATTCCTGGATAGTTCAGTGGGCAGAGCATTGACGTACTAATCCCAAGATACCGGGTTCAATTACCGTGTCCAGGTGTCATTTTTCAATTTTCAGAATATATCTCAAAATTTGCTAAGTTCATTACTGCATGTAAGGGGCCATCCTTAAATTATCTAAGGTTTGTTTTGGGGGGAAAGCGGATTTTAGCATTTTATTACGTTTTCCTTCGAAGGGTAGTCCATCTTATTTAAAGTTTGTTTTATCAATGTTTTTCGTGAAACCATATCTTTAAAAAAAAGTCTCAAAATATGTATAGACTATGTTAATTATAAAATTTCACTTATATTTAATTTTCTTGTGATTTGTTATGCTTAATTTTACAGCAATTAAAGTACCGTACTCTAAAACCCCATATCACTCGTTATATTATCAGTATAAAAAATAACCAAATAATTAAAATAATATAACTAACCAAATTAAAAAAAAAATATGTACAATAGAAGGAGGGGGAAGGGTTTCGGAAAATCTTACGATCCCTTACGTTAGGGGAAGGGTCAAAAAGCATTAAAACAATTCCTTGTGTGATTTAAGAAAGGCCCATTATATATGAAAAACCGCTTTCAACAAATTATGAGCCCTAAACAAGTCCTCAAATGTATATCTTCAACAACCACGTCAGTTTTTTTCAGAAGTCTAAAAAAGAAAAAGAGAGAAATACAATTCCGCTCATAATTTGTTGAATCACTAGTGAATCAATTTAACCTTGCATAACTTGTGAACAGCAATATATTCAGTTCCAACCGGGATTTGATCCGGAGTCTCTAGGATTGCGGTAGACTATCATATGAATCTCTACGCCTGGGTATTTCACCCATAGTTTGAGGCTTTTTTTCAATAATAAGTAGTTATTTCTACCAAGAGAGTAAAGCTTACTTCCATTAAAACAGAGTGGATTTAAACAAAGCGAGAACATTCATCCACCCCCTCAACACTCTCCTATTATCCTACCTAAAAGTTCGAGCAATTATTTCCCCAAACAGAAAAACTTAAACACAAACTAAGTTGAATGTGCGCGCAACATTATTTTGATGAAAGCCATGTACTTACGGTATTTTATCTTCGGAGATAAGTCAACTCCTCCTACCTGAGAAATAAGTACTGTAGCGTGCAACGTTACAAACAAAGCTTACTAAAAGTTGGGATTTATTGATACACACGTCATATTTTACTCCCCCCCATCCCCACACACATTTTATTTCCTTTCTCATTGGTGTTCATTTCACATCGCTCAAACCTAAAACTTTGGAGTGAAGTTCAACAAAATGAAACTAAGAGGACGTGCTGGAAACATAATGAGGCTAGAGTAATGTTAAAAACTTTGGTTCACTATTAACGAGTGAGCTATGAGGCTGTTGGAATTGTACAGAATCAGCACTAATTCTGTCTCTGGTAAATTATAATTACCCTCATATTACGCAATTATGAAGAGAGCGTTGTGTTTTACAGAACAAACGAAAAACAAATTGCATTGTAATTTATCAGTGAGCAAAGAGAAATAGCGGTATAATTCATTTATATCAAGAAATAACTACAATATGTACAGTCAGTCCACAGTGGAGTTGAAAAGTTAATTTTGGGCATTTCTCTGAATTATGAATATTCACAACTTTAAATTTCCAATATTAACTTTATTTATATATATACTTTCAACAATTAGGCTAGTGACGGTTTATTTTAATGTTTAGTGATGATGAGGTTAGTTTTATTATAAATGTTCTCCCATTACCATGGAGAGAGAATCAGTAGACTAAATTGATGAATCAATTGAGGAAAATTCTCTCAAGAACACCTGGCTAACATTCGAGCCTGGACCTTTTCGGCAAAGACAGTTTGGTCTATTGAGATCATAGCGACTCAGGCCACGTGACTACCAATGCGCGTATTCCAAAATACAGTAACAAAAATGTTTTGTGTTTTAAATTTTAAAAAAATTCCTCAAGTTGTGTTCATCATGTTAATTTCAAATACAAATCGAGTATATATATTTTAATTTAAAAAAAAAATATTGAAAATTGAGCTTATCTGATAAAACATTTAATCTATATCCAGCCTATATTTACTAGTCCAACATAGTCAGGAGAATTTATACCTAATAGTAAAAAGATAAACGATAATATATGTTATTATTTGCCAAATTATATTTAAAATTCTAATTTTGACTATCATTCCTCTTCACTTGAAGAGATTTATTTTTATTTTGGCACCTCATCCAGGTTATCTGCATATTTACAGTAATGAGTAAGGTAAAAGTGAGAGGAAATGTATCCACATTTGCGTATCGTGAGAATGGAAAAACCTGTGCACCCAGAGGAGATTATAACACTTACTTAGCCGACACCAACAATCCAATATGATTTGGGAATGACGTCTCAGACCAGGCCTAGGCAAATTTTTAGGATGAAAAGACGCATTGAAACTTTTTTATTTTTAGCACCGTGTCTTACTACCTGTTCAGGTTATTTACATGTGTACTAACTGCGCTACAAAGCTATGGACGAGCAAGGTTGAATTTAGAGGTAGTGTACCCGCATTTGCATGGGGGAAGGGGGGTAAGAATATAAAACCATTTAAGAAAAACCACCTTCTGTACACCCGACTGGGTTTCGGACTCCGATCTATCCCCCTATCATTGGTAGTCCAGTCTAACATGAGATTGAATGACGTCTTAGACCACACGGCCACCGAAGCAGGTCAGTGGAAATTTAAGTATAAGAATGAGCAACAAAGTAAAATTCAATATTTTTTTTGTAGAAGAATTTATTTTAAAACAAAATAGTATACACAAAATAAATATGTAATACACTACATAAAAATAAGTTATTCTCTAATAATATAGCTTGTAATTAACTGAATTCATTTTTTTCATAGCTTTCATCATTTTCTCTAATGTCAGTTGTAAATTTAGTAGTTGAGATTCTTAAAACTGCATATAAATGTTCATCAGTGTGTTTTATAAAATTTGTATCTTCTTACATAACAATATATTTTTAATTTGTGGTATTTTTAGCACTAGTTTTTATTTTGTAGATAAATGGTTATATAACTGGTGGGAAGCATAAATATACGTGACGGGCCTCATACGACCCACGGGCAATAATTTGCTAAAATTTGCATTATACAAAGGGTCGGCCACCTTCGTGATACTGTGGGCTGTATGGGCTTAAAAAAACTTGTGGGCTGGTGAAGAAATAATATCGATTACAAATTTTTAACTTTATATTTATCAGTAACTAGCAATCTCGCATGGTGTTGGCCGTGTCACAGTTATCTATGAAAAGTAATTCTAAACCTAATTAAAAAATTTTTAAATCCTGCTTCGAGGTGCATTTGGACCCTCCTCCATTCACCTTTGTTAAAAATTTCAGATCTATGCGTGCTGTAGATTTGGCTGGGTATCGCAAACAAACAAACACACACAGATACAAACACTAACTTCCTTTTATTATTATAGATCAGTTACTAGTATATTTTTGTGAACTCAATTGTTTGTGTGTTTGTTATTAAATCTTTTGCGGGACAGATACAATCAGTCGGTGGGCCTAATCCAACCCGGAAGTTGCCGACCTCTGACTTATACCAGACGATCACAGATGTGAGCTACTTTAAAAACTGACTTCTTATATTTAAATTCAATGCTTTGAATTCCAAGTACTTAACGAACCCAAAAACTTTATAAGCCGAAACATAAACTCCAAATTTGTGTTTATTCGTTCTGTCTAATCATAATGTAAGGATGTCTACCCAGGCGAATATCCAGACTGAGTTGAAACTGGTGAACTTGAGGATAGTGAGACGCATTCTGATGGGAAAGACATGAATCCATTTCCTATCCTCTCTACAAGTGAATCCCCGTACGTTTACTTTTAAAGCCACCTTCCAAAAGTTCTTATTTTCCTTAAATAAAAATAAGGTATTGATAGCCAATATTGCCCCTAAAACACTACTTAAAATAAATACGGCACTGCTCTTGAGGTTAATCAAGAGGATCAAATTTCACCCGGGTGTGAAGGGGAGGACTTTTTATTACTCCCTCCACGTCAATGCTGGTGGATTTAATAATCCCTACCCTTAAATTAAAATCTACTAACTCTGATCTTGGTTGGAATAACTAGCTAGAAACTCACCTCGGTGGCCAGATAGTCTAAGGCACTACTTTCGCAATAAACTAGACTGTCTATAAAGGGGTATTGTGGTTCGATCCCGGTCGGGTGTACTGAGGGTGGTTTTTACTAGATGGTTTCCAACTCTCTCCACGAAAATTTAGGTACACCTCCTCTAAATTAAACTTCTTTATCCCTAACCCATCTGCACAATTAGTATATAAACGCACAACCCGAATTAGCAATAATACACGGTGCTCTAAAAAGTTATAAAAACATATCTTTGCGGCGAACATTTATAACACTTTACTATAGTATTGGTTTTATCTTATGGATATGATTAATATCTATCAAAAACGACAGATGCAGATAACTTAACTTGATGTATGAATGTATTAAAATTGTTTTAGTAGCAAGCCCTAGACACTGTTCTTATCAAAATCAGCCTATACCTCTGTAATCCTATTTCAACATTATCAGCTCATAATGAAGTGTATTACTAACCCAAGTTTAGGACGCGGCGCGCTATTCACAGTTACCTAGGTGACAAGTTCTATACACCTTGCTCTTCTAACGCGTCCCTTGGAGCTTTTATTTTAATGGCTACATAGAATAGTACTTAGTAACGTCTTGGAGACAGCGCGAGCGCGGCGCTATAAATAGAAACTCGTCGATGAATAGGGTCTAGAAAATATGGCAGTTGGTTGACGCTATTGATGAGAATCTCAACTTCGTTTTCAGATTTTCAAAAAGACTCTTTCTCATTTCCAAGATGAATAGTTTCTCGGATAAGTGATTTTTAATCGCCGGACGTGCGTATAGTCTAAATCTTCAAATTAAAATCGCTTGGAAACATTTGTACAAAAAGAAAGGTTGTTCTGAAACACTTCATCTTTAAAACGAACATAATTATGTATTTTCTTGAAGCACTACTTTGTGCAAAGCTATAGGGTTTTTAAGTTGCATATTTATTTGAACTTGTATACGTGTGCTATAAGATCTCCCTAATTAACAATTCGAGGATAAATGCATATTGATAAAAAAACTAAAATATATCCAAAATAGGATAAAAAATCTTCCTAATTTTACTTTATAGTCACCCTCAAAAAGAAAAGTATTGTGATTGCCAAAAAAATTTATCGAATTTGAGATTTTAATGGATGTCAACTTTTCATGACTCCCTGAACGTTAAGTGTTTTTTTTCAATGTCATCTGACTGTTACTGAGACTACAGACAAAACCATTTTACCCAATCTGTCTAAAATTTGGTATCATTGGGTTTCAACAGTTTTTCTATAGCTCTTTTTGGAATTATTAATCCAACCCTAAAATTAAGAATATTTTACTTAGGGTGGAAAGAGAGGAGTTCAGTTTTCTCAAGAACCGCTCTAAAAAATTTCTAATTAAAATTCGTGTTCAAGCATTGTTTAACATTTCAACAATAAAAACAATTCAAATCTCATTATCCCATAAAAATTACATTGAGGGTACCTTACATAAGCGGAAATTTCCAATTTTTATCAAATCTCAGCAAATCTTTGAGATACAAAAAAAACAACTTACTATTGAAAAGTTGTAGAATGCTTAGAAATAAACAACTTTTATCCAAATATTTTTTTATAAAATTAATATTTTCTGAGCTATGGGCATATATATATTAAATAGATCTTTGGGAAACGGAGAATTGAAAATGTACATACAAAACAAATAATATATTTTTGTAGCAATTACCCATTTATTAAACTAATTGTAATGGATAATATTTGGTTCCCAGTATCATTGATAGAGCTAGGGTTTTCTAAATCTGTAATTGAACTTTATAGTACATCGGTGGAAGCAAGTTCGTGGTTAAAACCCCAGCTGTGTGTACCTAGGTAGATCTTTTAAATGGCTTGCCACTACCAGCCCACACAAATTTAAGCAAACTTTCTCAAAATTTTACCTTTCTCATCCCTACCCCTTAAGTGTAAATATTTGGATAGCCCTACCGGGAATTAAAACGTGAAGCATAGGAAGATAAAACTAAGGACAATATTCTGAAAAATGTCCGCACATAAATATAACTTCTAAAAGATTGCTTTCAAGAATTTTCCATTATTAAACTGACCCTAATTAATGAAGTTAGAAAAATATATTCCTACCCTTTCTAGATATACACTGGGACATATGATGGATAGAGAAAGATGATATCAAAACATAAATGATAATATAAGAAAAACAAATGAAGAAAGAAAACTTCGGGAAGGTATATTATGGCAAATAAGAGTTTATATGGTAAACCATATATTGAAACATAATAGTTTTACGATGATAATTAATTATAGAATGTTATGTGGAATTGATTAAATTTATGTGGGAGACCAAAACTGGAATACATGAGTCAGATAGTGGATGTTGAAAGAAGGAGATGTAAAACATTTGACCCAGGATCGGCAAAAGTGGAAAGCTGCAGCGAACCAATCACAAGATAATAATAATAATAATAATAATAATAATATTTAGCACCGCGTCTTACTACCCGTTCGGGTTATACGCTTTAAGTACTAATTACTCTAATGGATTAGGAATTTGGAAGGTTGAATTATAGGAAGTGAACCCGCATTTGCATGGAGGGAGAGTGGAAAACCATTTAGGAAAAACCACCCCCAGTTCACCCGACCGAGATTCAAACCTCAATCTCCCCGTCCTCAGCAGTCAAGCAGCTCAACACTACTAACGCGTTAGCCAACTACGCCACCGAGGCGGGTCAATCACAAGACTTGTGACCTAGTTATTATGACAATGGACAATAAAAACATAAATAAAAAATCACTAAACAAATTCACTTTTAAAATAACTCAGAAACTTTTGGTTTAACAGATGTTTTATTTTTACCATCGAATTTTACTGACTGTCCAGATTATGAAAAATTAATTAAAATAATTGAGTACGTATTGATGAAGGTAAAATTTAGAATAAATGTTTCCACATTTGTATGAAGGGAGAGAGAGAAATAATTTGAATAAATCCACGTTAGTATACCAGGTGAATATTTGATCCCCAACCTTCCCGTCATCAACAAACCAGAGTAAATGATCATGACATTTAGTCCACGTGCCCACCTGTGCGGTTAAGTGTACTTAGCAATAAGATCTAATTTTCTTTTTAGCAACGGATCTTACTACCCTTCGAGCTATGTACTTATGTACTAGTTACACTGATGGTTTTAGGGACTAGGAAGGCTCTATTTATGGGAGGTGTACTCACATTTACCTAGAGAGAGAGAGAGAGAGAGAGAGAGAGAAGAAAACCATTTAGGAAAAACCACCCTCAGTACACATGACCAAGATTGCAACCTCGATCTCCCCATCATCGGCAGTCTAGTCTACTGCGAGAGTAGCACCTTAGACCATGTGGCCATCTAAACGAGTAATATTGAAATCCTTAATTATAAATTATGTGAACCAATTAGAAAGTAGAATATGTCATCCAATCAAATCGATAGAAAGAAAACGTTTCCAGAAAATTCAGTAAATACTATCAGCATAATCATAATTTTATTTTAGAGCATGTTTAAGCAAAATAAAAGGCTACTATTGTTCTGTTTGACTAGAGTTAAAAATAATATAATAGTGGTAGGTATAGGAAAACACAATAACAAAGTTGTATAAATACGAATCATAGGTGCGTATGTATTTATTCTCCAGTGAATGCTTCTCCATAAATGGTAGTATTTAAAAAGTAGTTTGTTTCATTTGTTTTAAGTTTGTTTGGATGCATGATTTTAAGATATTCATAAATTGTGAAAAAAACACCTGGACACGGGATTCAAACCCAGGACCGTTGGCCTAGAGCACCAGTACTCTTCCCCTGAGCTACCCAGAATGAGCCCCGTGCTCAGGGTCATTCTTACATCTTAGCTTTAAGGCAGAGTCTAAGATGGACGTTTGGAAATCAATGACTAACCATTATTGAGCTATCATTGGTACCACAGCCGCCAGTGACTGTCCAGGTGTCATTTTTCGAAATTTACGAATACAATCATTGATGCGGCGAAATCCGTAACCTAAGGATCTTTTCTATGAGCAAGCTTAGTTGGTCATGTACATTTAATTAATTGTAGAAACTTATAATTTCTAATGAATTTTAAGAGATAAAGACAGGTAGTTTTTGAAGGAAATACCAGTATTATCATGAATAAGATTTAGGGTGGAGGTGGGGGGGATCAGTGATTAGTCACTTATGAAACCTCCTACACCTCTCCCTCAATGCACCCAGCTGAGATTCACACCTCGTCACCGGCAACACAACTTGTTTGCGATATTAACTCCCTAGGGTTCGGCCAGACTGACAAGCGTGTGAGCGAGCATGCAAGCGACTGGGTGGTCAAACTGGCGAGCGTGCAAGCGAGCGCGTGATTAGCAGATAGCTCTCGATAGTTGTTGACGAAGAGGCTCAGGATCTTGGCTCAGTGAAATGTGGTTTTTGAAAAGTAATTTATTGTTGTGGTTTTCTCATATTCTCTCCATGCTGATGGTGATTCTTATTTGTAAAGGCTTACTTTGATCATATTGAAGTATTTTAACTTATCAGTTATATATATATATATATATAAATTTAATTGGTAAGATCATAAACTATATATATATATATGGCTTATGATCTTACCAATTAAATTAGGCCGTTAGTAGCAAGTGTGCAAAACCTATCGATAGTAATAAAAATGTCAAAATGAGAAGTTTTCCTAGCACTCAATGAACCAACATACAATAATATTTCCTAGCACCTCTAAGTTATACTGTACCGGGTCGAGCGTGCGCGCTTGAAAAATAGAACCAGTTCTATCTTTCAAGCACGCTCGCTCCAGTCTTGCCTCCTCTCATTACAACCAATGTGTTCTATTTTATATTTTAGTCGCTTGCTCGCCCAGTCTGGCCGTCCCTTAGACCAGTGTGATACAACAAGCTGCCCGCGGGCCAAATACGGCCCCCCGCTCACAGAAATTTTGAACCTCAAAGTATCCTGGAAGAAAATTAAAGGTAAACCTTCGGTGGCAGATGTGAAATAGTTGATGAGTCGATGAGTCAAATATAAATATTTATTTTAAAAAAGGTGATGATTGCATTTTACTATGCATTTATTGGATTAATAAAAAATATGTATAAATGCATATTTAAAATGCTAGGTTATTCTGTGAAAGTGTGCGTGGGTGCATATTTCATGATAGATTTTTGGAAATTAACAAACCTATTTTTTGCAGAATTTTTTTAAATATTCTACCAACCAAAAATACAATCTAGAAATATTCGTCATCATTATCATCATCATCATCATGAACTGTTTCTAGCCCATGGTCGGGTCTGTTTAGTCAAATGCCCCCCACCTCCCTTTGTACTTCCACCATTCTTCCTCCTGCTCTCTCTTCCACTCTCCTCTTCTCATTTTCACACTTGCTATCTGTTCCTTCCCTCTATTCCTTGGTCTTCCTTGTGGTCTCTTCCTTACATACTTAATATTCATTAATCTTCTTGGAATCCTCCACCTCTCATCCTCATTATGTGTCCATACCATCTCATCCTAGCTTCCTCTACTATCTCGTGTACCACCTGTACCCCAACTCTAGACCTTACATCTTCAATCCTAATCCTATATCTTCTAGTGACAGCTAGCATGCTCCTCAAAAACTTCATTCCCATGGCCTCCAGAAATAGTGTGTTGTGTAATATGAGTATTGAAAATAATTGTTTATTAATTGTTGTTTGTAGGTCTATATTAAGTTGATGGGATAGCGAAATATGAGAAATGTCATGATTTCTGTTTCTTTCGATTCAGATTCTTAAGTTTATCTTCAAATTTCAATTATTGATTTTAATTCTTGAGCATTTCCTATGTAATTATTTTTACAAGCATCCAACCTCATATGAAAACCTTCTTATTCAACTTCACAGCACAGCAAATAAAACTAAAACATATAAATAGCAATAAAAAGAGTTAATTTTCTATTTTAACAGAGGAAAAGATCCATCTCACAAATTATTAAAGCATATCATACATAATTAATAAAATAATTGGGAATTTCTATGGTAACATGTATTTTTACCTACAAATAAAGCGTGATTCAAACATACAAATAATTTTAAAAAGGTATAATAAATCACTATCGAAAATTCAAGTCTTTTAAATTCACCAAACAAGGTCGTTAGTTGAGCCAAAATATATAGCAAACTAGTGGGTCGTTGAAGCGATGGCTGCAGATTATTACATTAAAATGTATTTTAATCTTTTTATTGGGACAGGATCTATATAATAAGCCCTCACTCACTTTTTAATTAAAAGTTTACTCGTCAAAGGCAATCAACTTCACTTAGATATTCAGTTTTCAGTGTGTTATTTGATAAGAACTTTAAAATAACCTCTTTCCCAGATCTCTATCTATTCGATGCACCAACCACTCAATTAAAGATTGAGCTGATATTATTTTTAAACAAAGACAAACATTTTATCTGCCAATATACAGCTATAAACAAATCATGGTTTCCGTGGTGATGTAAACAAAGAATGATTGTACAGATGAACCACTGCCCATACGAAAGGAAAATATGGAAAATTCACTAGGAAAATCGGGTTTTAGTTTTAGGCTACTATTTTTACCGGCATCCTGTTTCTCTAATCTCTAAAATAAGTGTTCGTTTGTCAAAAGCTGTTCAGTCATTTCTTCGTAGTTTCTATTACTGGAAACGGGCTTATCAAATTATTTATAAGAAGATAACGGTAAATTAACTCATATGAGAGATAATCGATTACTACTCATTTCAAATTTTTGCCGTTTTACATAGTTTTCAGTAATTTCATGGAGAGCTTATAATCGAAGTATTGAGAATCGTAATACCAAGGCCGATTCTCGATTCTTTCGAGTGTAGCGAGGCATCGAATTTGACATCATCCCTATTAAATAAATATTTGACCCACATTGTAAACTTATAGTCAGATTTGGCCCTTGGGATGAATCACTTTGTACCAGCCTTAGACTATGTGACCACCTCGCGGGTGAAAGATACAGTCAATCCAACTTATAGAGAATTATTTTAATTACGTAATAGGACTCTCTTGTTTCTTTTCAATTCATTACTTACTGTAGAGTCGATCTCTTCCATACTAAGGACCTCAAAGGATACGAGGTATTTCTACGAGGCTTAGCTCTTCTCTGTATAGCCAGTGTTGAGTTTGAACAATGACATTCTTTATTTTGCAGCCAAGAGTTTTGAAACTGTCCTGTCTTACCAGCATCTATTTCCAGACCGTTCTGGTTCAGCCAACCTTGCCCCGTGTTTTATGGATCACGGCAACACACCTACAGTTAGATAGCCATTGTAAGAACCTTTATGAGCATTTAAAGAATACACCAGTGGCAAAGCGTATCAGTATCCTTGAAAATTTTAGGGGATAATTGTTAAAAAAAATAATCATACAATGACTTTGTACGAATAGCCAAGTGAGATTAGTTACCGATTTTAATAAGTTACTGAATGGTGTTCGAGTTCGTACATTTACTATTCCTTTAAAAAAAAAAATGAACTAATGTATATTTTCTGACACGACTGTTTATAACGAGACAAGACTAACAGGATAATTTAACACTATAACCAATTTGGTGGTCACATGGTCTAAGGCATCATTCTCGCAATATACTAGGCTGCCTATGACAAGGAGGTCAAGTTTATAATCCCAGTTGGGTGTACTCAGAGGATTTTTTCCTAAATGGTTTTTCATTCTTCCTCCAGGCAAATGCGAGTACACTTCTTATGAGCTCAATCTTCCTCACCCTTAGCATATTAGCAGTTAATTAGTACATAAGCGTATAGCCTGAACAGATTGTAAGATGCATTTCTAAAAAAAACTTAACTTTGGCACAATGCACACACATATATAGGCATATACATACAAACACGCACACACAACTCATCAATTTGTGACTCAGTGGTAAAAGTGAAAAGTTATGTTCGCATACTTTTTATTTTTTCTCAACCTAAATTAGCATGAACATAACGTCATTTTGCCCCCTTCCCTCTTCCCAACCCACCGGTGAAAAAACGTTCTAGCCTTCCTGTCCACGTTATCACAGGTCCAGGCGTGAAAATAAAATTGTGAGATATTTATTTACACATAGTTTTATTTGAAAATACAAGTTTGCTACCCAAATAAAATAAATGATAGTCATATATCAAGTATTTTAAAAAACGCCATTTAATTATATTTATTTTTTTCTAGATAATTATTAGTCTTAAATCTATGAGAAATAAATAGGTAATAATAATAATAATAATAATAATAATAATAATAGCCTTTATCTGGCGAAGTTAAGCCGTTAGCCTTCTCTTCCACTGAACCAGTGTTGAATACAACATACACTATTACATTTATTGAAATACAATTTAATAAAGAAATATTCAAATAAGTAGAAAAACATTCGCACGCTCATTCATACATTCATTTAAAACTCAAGTAGGTATGAAGCTTAAACGTCTTAAATACGTTTGAAATAAAAATTAAAGCACTCTTGACTCAACCCCACTTTAAAACTTTCACATTATAAAGACAAAGTTGTTTTTATCCATGCTCAAACCATTTTGAACGTTACCCTTAACCTAGAATTTGGAAGTCGCTCCCTTCTAACGTTACATCATAGGGCGGAGTTAAGTTCCCTCCGACCAACTAAATCTAAACTAAGAGTTGCGCCATAATTCTTTTACGCACGAAACAACCGTAGGAACTGCAATGACCCGGTAGGAAACAAAAAAATATATCTCTGTGTAGGACTGTCAAGAGAGAGATACTTCTTGCACGCTCGCTGAATAAGGCCGTGCAAGGCCTTCCAGGGAAAAATGGTACAAACCACTTTAAAGTTTCTCAGAGGAAAAATAAAAGGGGGACTTTTATCCTCAACCATTCTGGCCACACGTGTTTTAATTACGCCAATGGATGGGGATAAGAGGGACAAAACTTTGAGGAACTGTATTCACATTTGCGTGTAGGTAGAATGGGAAACCATTTAGGAAATATCTAAAGCCTCATTCTCACGGTAGACCAGACTGCCGATAATGGGGACAACGAGGTTCGAATCCCAGTGGGGTGTAATACATATGGTTTTCCTTAAATGGTGTTTCCCTCTCCTGCACGCACGCAAATATGAGTACACTTATTGTAAATTTTAATTTTATCATCATTAACTAAATATCATAATTAGTGCATATGCGTACTACCTGAACAGGTAATAAGACGCGGTGTTAAAAAAAAGGAAGGAAAGAAAAAACATTGTCAGTACATCCAGTTGGGATTTGAACCTCAACCTCTCTGTTTCATACAAACCAAAATTGATGACACGTGCCCACCGATGCGTGTGGAATTTTACCTAACGGGTTGTTTATTTTTGTTTAACAAAAGTAAAAGAAAACGAGTTAAATATGCATCATCTAAATTATAGCCTTCGTACCAACTGGAACGAGGATAAAGGCATAAGTCTCGTCTTATCTGGTTCACCAGTGAAGGATAGGTCAGAGCTTGAACTTGAGTTGGGTGGACTGAGGTATTTATTTTATGAATAGTTTAACACACTCTCCCTCCATATGAATGTGGCTACAATTCATATAAAGGTGTATCTTTCCCATATGTGTAAATTTTCAGATAGCCCAAACGGTTAGTAATACACGGATCACATATATGATAGCATTTAGAAGTAGGATTACCCTAGAAGAGACCAAAATTGTCGTTATTTAGGCTTTCATACTATACCAAATAAATTTATTTGAACAATTTTATGTAAAAAATAATTCTGAACGTTGTAAATAATTTTCAATGATAAATATTTACAACCAGTTTGCTTTGGTTAGATGTGTTATGTTAGGAAAAAAGACCATTTCGGTGACAATTTAAAGACCAATAAAATGTTCTTAAAGTTAGGTTGAATGTATACAAGCTATTGCCATGAGTGAGGTAACATCTTAAAACAAGAAACACCTCTTTGAACTATCTAACTGCATGCGTCGTATCTGTCCCAGGTGTCCTTAGTTCGGACCCTGACCAGTTTAGTATATGACCTGATCGTCCTTGATTCTCGTGTGTTAGTCATAATCGGTGCTATTATAATTATTTCTAGTGCCAGATAGTACGATCGTATCAACGGTACTATGCGGTCATTAATTTAAATCGGTGTATTTAAATATATTAGGGATTAATATATTGTGAATTTGCATTTATCTATTTTATTTATGCTATAACCTAGTAGGAATGATTATATAACCTCCTTACTGTTTTACTTCGTTTACTTTGACGGCGGCTTGACCACGAGTGCTCCTCCAAGGTCTTCTGGCACCCTCGTGGCCCCAAAGGAGGGTCTACCCCACTTGGTCGATTTTGCTTTCTAAAACGAAATCGGCCAAGATCGCTTTTAATGCTCTAAAAAACTGCAACGTGTGTTCGGGAAGATTTGGTTAAAAAGTCTTGTTCTCAACCGGTAGTTTTTATGTCAGATCGTAAATCCTGTGTTACCTTGGTTTGAGAAAGTGAGCAAAAGTGAAGCTCATAACATTTTAAAAATTGTTATCCATAAATTCTGAAAACGTTAACATTAAATGTATACTATACTTCAATTAATAGTTCTTTAATCAACTGACTATAGGCCCTATTCAAAATTAGTTTGACTATTTACATCAGTAAATAAATAAGCTTTCACTACTTGATTATTTTGCAGACTAAAAAAAAACAGTAAAATTACAACAAATGTCAAAAGACCGAGATTTATTAATAGTGCTAGTCCGTTTATGGATTTTAACTTTGTCATTTCAAAACTTTTCGAACTCTTAAATTAAAAACACCAATGGATGAACGTTTCTTTTTAAGTTATTTTTAAAGTCACAATGACCACATTTTACCAGATAACATATCCAAAGGCGAGTTTTGTTGAGAGTATTTTCCAACGTCATTAAAGCTCATATCTAAATATTTTTAAGGATTAACTATGTAAAAACCCACCTTGGTGGCGTAGTCAGCTAACGCGCTAGTTTAGTGTTGAGCTATACTGCCAAGGATGGGGAGATCAAGGTTCAAATCTCAGTCGGGTGGACTGGTGGTGGTTGTTTTTCCTAAATGGTTTTCCACTCTCGCTCCACATAGATGCGGGTTCACTTTCTCTAAATTCAACATCCCCAATTCCTAACCCATTAGCGTAATTAATATTTAAGCGAAATATTAAATAGTCTATAAATTAAGTTTAGGTGCGAGAGCTCAAGTTTAGAATGAAAACAATAACATAGTCAATGAACAACGAAACACCTTGTTTTTGTTTGCAAACTGTGTACAGATATGTTCGTCAAATTAATTACTGATATATGTAACATGCAAGGTTTTAACGTCGAGAGAATAGCAAAATATGGTGTAAATAGGTATTTAAGAGATTTATGATGATATAGTTAGCCTAAATTATCGATTATTTCTCAATATATTCTGACTTATATTGGATTATTCCCTGAACATGCACATTTCTCGAATTTCCCCTAATCTCATGCTCATTGGACAAACCATACTCTTTAAATTATTTTCAATAAAGATTTAAAGAATATAGGATTCGTCAAGGACGTAAATGTGTGTTTTCAGTTCGATCAATTGGATAAATAAATATAATCGGATAAAAGTGCTTAAAGGGTTTGATGATAAAAGTATAAACAGGATTATTTATATCCATCCAATAAGTAATGAAACTACCCTCATCGAAGGATATGTGGAGAAAGGCTTAAGTCTAGTCTTGTATGGTTTTCCGATGATGGAAAGGTCAGCGTTCGAATCTAGGTCGAGTCAACTGATTTAAAAAAATCCCACTCTCTCTTCAATCAAATACGAACACACTTCCCTTTCTCCCGTACTCTTACCAACGTCATTAGATAGGTATGCCGATTGTTCTGGTGATTATTAAGACGTCATGAGAACATTTCCAAACGTCTAAGCATGGTAATATGCGCGGTTCTTTCACCAAAAGAGGGTAGTTGGCCCGTTGCCCACTACACGTGCTTAATGGCGCTATAACACATCTAGGATACATACAAGTCTTTCCGGTTGATTTAGGACTTTAATGGCGGCGTTTATTCAAATCCAATAACGTGGAGAAATGGTAGAAACGGACCGTCACGGGTTTGCAATGCGCAGTCATCCCCACCCTCCTTTATGAGTCAATAATGCCAAATAAACTGACTGCCGAGATAAGGGAGCGTGGATTGACAGATTGTGTCTAGGATTTTGTACCATTATCAAGGTGAGGTAAGATTTTGGCAGGGATAAACTTTCAGAAAAAACAAACATATATTTGTGCAGTCATTATTGATAAAATTGTACTCTATACAGTATTGTTGTTTTACTATAGGCATTTATAATGTATATCAAAAGTGAGAGCTAAAGATAACATGACCTGATATATAAATACGCGAAAGTAGACTTAGTATTTTGTTTTTTAGTTGCTAGATAAGGTTCTTGGACGCTAGAAACTAGACACACCATAATGAGGTTTTTATCAAGGGCTACAGTTGGATTCAGATAGTAATAACGCTTAATGCACTCATAGCTTTAGCTGCAGATGAAGTAATTCTGATTAAAATTTTAATTAATAAGTGTTGTATGAGGTTAACTTATAAGTATTTAACTAGATGAGTCTGCCAGATAATATATGTTGAAACATTACGGTGGTAATAATAGCTCGAATAGTAAGACGCGGTGCTAAAATAAAAGTCTCTAAAAGTTCATTACCGCGCTTACAAAAGTACGCCACGAGCTAGTTCTATCCAGTCCACCTCATTATATCCTATCCCTACATTAAGCTAGTTCTATCCAGTCCACCTAATTATATCCTATCCCTACATTGAGCTAGTTCAGTCCAGTCCACCCCATTGCACACTATCCCTTTAGGTCCATTCTAATATTGTCTTCTCATCTGCGTCCAGGTCTTCCCAATGGTTTCTTCCTCTTGGGCCTACCAATCAATAGCCTGAACAAGCTTTTAGAGTTTCTCTTTCACGTTGCATGTCCTGCCCACCTTAATATACGAAACTTGATTATCCAAACAATGTATTGTGATTACTACAAGGTATGTAGCTCATATTTATGTAAACTTCTCCACTTCCTAGTATCTTCACCCCTTATGGACCAAAATATTTCCTTAGCACCCTGTTTTAGAACACCCTAAATTTATATTTGTTGTGCAAGGTAAGGTAATATATATTATATAACCAACGCCAGTCATCACGCAGTATAAGTTATCAGAACCGCCATGCAAGGGATCACTGATGATGGGTAAGTCAAGGTTCGAATCTTGGCCGGGTGCACTTGTGTGGTAGTTTTTCCACTGTTTCTTCCCCATAATTAGGGTGCACTTTCTATAAATTATCCTCTTCATATTTACCCCATATATTCAGTCGTTAGTTAACCTTGTGTTAAACGCACCATTAAAACACAAAACCAATAAACATAATTTGATGAAACGACTGTGCTAAGCACAACGCTAGAAAAATACATGTTTCTCAAAATTAACAAGCGGTACTAATCCCTATATATTACGTAATCTATTCATCTGACAAAACAATGGAAGATGGGATAAGGGAGAGGGTTGTTTTCATAAAGAAAATCTTTAAATTTACGAGAGCAAGAATTACATCGTCTCAATAAAAACGACGGTATTAAATGAAGCCATTCTCCGGATACTTGGAAGTTTTACAGTCTCCGACTCCGGAGCCAAGAGCCACTTCAAACCTTTACCTCCGAAATAAACCAAGGGATCTTTATTGTTGCTCGATAATGAATCATAACTAGCAAATAACTCATTCCTTGACTTCAAGAGCACCCTCCTCCGCTTTCCAACCTCCTAATTTACCCCTCCACTAAAGAAAAAAAGAGTTTCAACGTAACAGCTTACTCTCATCTCGCGTCTTGTCATTCCATCACCATTGTTACCACTGTAAGTACTTACCTAGTTTTGACTTTAATCAGCTCAGGCGGCTTCAGTAGATTTAATTGTTGTCGACTTAATCAGGAGAACATATACATCCCTCCTTCCAGTAGCTAGCGGCTTCCCTCAAAAGAAGCTTTTGTCAGTTTTAACAACATTACGGTCTGAGGAGTGCGTCGTTCCCCACATATCCTCTTCTTTCTCGCCGACGCGACGTTGGGAAAGAAGAGTGCACAGAGCGAGGCTACTCAGTATCCTCCGGACAATAGGATAGGACGTCGAGGAGAGATATTGTGAGCATTGGAGAAGCAACACAAAAGGCTTTTTGAAAGGGGTGGAGGGGAGCCTAAGCTTTTGCACACAAGGCTAAGCGTATGTTTGTGTGCGCTGTTTCTTCGCTTTTCCGGAGAGAATGAGAAACGAGGGAAGGACCCAGGTATTTTGTGCGATGATGTGGGTGTTTTGAAGGAAAGTGTGAAGGGGGAGAGGAAAGAATCGATGGCGGACGAACGTTATTTATGAAGGACGTCCGGAGTGCGTCTACACATCTAACAATGATCCGTCCGGAGGCTTGTAGATTCGGGAAGAAGCGGGATATTTCATGAACACACACGCCGACAGCAATAAGAGGACATAGGAGGAAGTCGTAAATATGGAAGGGGGTGGAGGGGTGTATGCTCCCTGATAAGAAATATATTGTGACAAGGGGTTCTCCCATTCATCAACTTTGAGGTTAGACTTCAACTCGAAATTTCATTACCTGTTTGTCACACAGTATTAACTATTCAACTTGTTTTTAAGCTGATACTGTTCAAAACATTAGTCTAGTTGGCAACGCATCTGTTCGTTGAACTAAAAGTCACTGTTTCGAATATCTGCACAAATGAAGAATTTATCAACAGTGAAATTGGATCTTCCCCTTCCACAACAACGATAAAGTGATGGTCAGGCAATTGTAAGTTGTGCACACTAAATAAGAATATTCAATATTCAAGACGTCAGTTTATCTAAAAATATTGTATTCAAACATTGCGCGTTAAATGCCTCTTATAAAATTAAAGTGATACGTTATCAAATACGCCACAGATTAATGTAACATATTAAAAACCAAATTGGAGTGATACTTTTTTTTTAATACCATAGTGATGATAGAATTTACACAATCAAAAAGTAGATTGAATACAGAAATTTTGTAAAACCAATAATACTATACATTCCACCCATCATAGTTATGGTGACATTAATTTAAAAATTTACTTTCATCATTTAAGTAATAATATAAACGCTTATACCAAAGATTTAAAAAAAAATAAAGCAATACATTCATTGAGATTATTTATCTGTAACAAGTGCAGGTGGTCACACAGTTTGAATGTCAAGCATATTTAGGAAGGTCAGGGTTCCACAAATCTTGGACAGGTGTACTAAGTTTTTTCCTATATGGTTTTACTCTCTCCCTCAATTTTTTCTAAACTCTACCTTACTCATCCGTACCATATTAACGTAGTTAATTTATACTAGGGGATTGTGCAGAGAATGCTGCTATTTACGTTAAGGTTTTGTTATTGTATTTTTATCAATTGCCGGAAATGGGCCAGCCAATTATACATATAGAAATTCATTGTATCGTTTTTAAATTTACTATAAGTGATAATTCCATCGAAATAAAAAAAAATTCATAGTCAAGGAAATTAATTCTCTCAAATAAAGAATATTGGTAAAAAAAAAGTGTTAGGATCGGATATTATAAAGGCAATTTTGTGACAAGAGGTTAATAGATAATTAAAGAGAAAAGCAAAAATTCGGACAAAATTTTAACTTTTCAAGCTACTTTAATTGGTTTTTTATATATACACAATTTTTTGAAGTGATTTTCCTGTTTGTTGTAAGAATCAAGTTATTATTTTAACCAAATACCAATATTTATACAACGATGTACAATCATACACAAATTAGGGTTTCCATGGTGATGTAAACAAAGAATGATTATAGAGATGAGTCTCTGCGTACAAAGCAGAAAGGCTAGAAATTTGCTGGAAAATCAGAGTTTCTTTGGAAGATACTATTTTTGCCAATATGTGCCCCCCCCCCCCCTTTCCCTCCAGAATCTTTTAAAATAAATGTTTGTTGTAAATGCAAAAATTGGTTTATCAAATCTATAAATATAATAAAACTCTGAGGTCTGTCTGTAAATTCGAATTATTATGGAGTTTTATTTTCTCTGGTTAGCATAAACAATAAGAGGATCGTAAATTTTTAGATTTTTTTTCTGTCTGTATGTTTGTTTATTTGTTGCCAGTAAACTCAAATATTAATCATCGGATTGAGACTAGACTTCTGTTGTCGCCTTATTTTTTTTATGAAATCAGGGTACGCTATAAAGCATCACGTTATCTCATCAGTAAACGAAGCAGTGTCGAAAAAAACTTTAGTTGGGTGTGTCATTTTTTTCCAGTACTTCTACGGTGTTATGTGTAAATTAGGTTTATTTAGTTTTGTTTCTTATCACCTATCTTCTCTCACTTAAACTTATATAAAGATGTTTATTTGTATCTTTGTATGTTCGCGATAAACTCGAAAACAGTAAAACCTATTTAGACTGTATTTCACTCATATGTTCCTTCCTTATACTCTAATAACGAACATAGGCTATATTTTTGCATGTTAAAAGCCAACAAATTGATGTGAAACTACGCTATTAATGATGTATTCTTCAACACATTCACACATAATCCAGTAATTATTATTATCATTATTTGTTTTTGTGAAATTCCCTGTGTTTTCGAGAATTTTTTTCCCAGAGAGAAACTTCCCTAGGTTTTTCAGGTGCGTGGAAACCCCGAAAACCCCACAAGTCACCAATAAATGCTGTTTTTTTCAATGTTTTTAATATGTACCGATCGAAATTGAAATTTTTGAAAACATATTTTAAAATTCAAACACTTGGATTTTATCGAGATATCTGAGCTTTATAGGTAGTAAACAGTAGCTACTCACATTATGCCGCTCGGTGGCCGCCATGTTGACATGTGGCGCGGCCCGTGGCAAGGGGCGCTACTCCCATGTGAGGGCGCTCCATGGTGGACAGATTACCATCCTAGAAAAGACAAGCACCGTGACAACACGACACACAAGGTTACGGTCAGATTTAGATAGGAAGACACTTTTTTTGTCAGTTACAAAAGTTACTTAAGCCGTATTCATATGTCAAGTCATGTGATCTGGTGTTGTCGTTGTTTATAGAAGTAACACTGCCTATAAAATAACACTAGTAACAAAGTAAAGTGATATCAATGTTGAACTAAAAAAAAAGTTTGTATACTGTAAAAGGTCCTTTCTACCAGAATCATACTATAGATGTGTTATTTATTTTATTAATATTTTATTACTACACACATCGGCGACAATGTGTACTAATATAGGAAGAATTTTCTTTCCTAACGTAGATGGATGCTACAGTAGCCCTATGGCTTCTTTGGTGCTGACTGACAGCTCACAGCTGACTTCTGACAGTTAACATTTGGGTATATACCTAAATTTTGACCATCAGAAGTGACAGCTGCTAAACACATGTCTTTGCATATCATATGATTTGGCGTAGGGATACATAATTTGGTCTGGTCATGGAGCTACTGTAGATCAAGGTAACGTATATTACGGCCGTACACATGCGTTGCAAATGTTAGTCAGTAATTCTGTCTAGCAGTAATCTCGTGCGAAACAAGACCTCAAACTTTCTAGCTTTTTTCCACGTGCTAGACGCTCATGCACGCTAATGCGTATGCGTCAAGCTGCGCGGCCGGCAATCATATTCATTGTTGTAGTCAGCTGTCGCTGAAAATATTGGACAAACTGTTTGGTAGGTTCGGCGAATTGAAGGGATGAACCAATCACTGTCTAGCTCGTAACTTTATTCACCGTCAAGCTGCGGCCAACAATACCATATATCTCCCCCGAAGAGAACATATTCGCAACTGGAATATGATTGACTCTCCAATTGGAGTCTCGCGACTACCAACTGGAATCTGCTAGAAGCGGTCGTCTCGAGAATGTTATACAAGTATACGACCTCTATAGTCTGGTTTACAGGTGACGGGAGGTCAGGTCTCAAATATCGGCTGACATTACTGAAAGTGATTTAAATTCAACACTGAGAAGTAAGGAGTGGAAACTAGTTACGAAATTATCCTTTTCAAAAAAATCGAACCGGGATTGTTATCTTTTGACGCGAATATGAAGAACGAAAGTGAACTATGCTTTAACAATCTTTGTTGTTACTAGACTTTAATTGATAGTGCTGATTATTTGTTGGACAAGTAGACCCATTAAGACTTAAGTAACATAAATATAATCCGTTTCAGTGGCCGCGTGGTCTAACGCGCTACTAGACTGACGGTGACGAGGAGATCGAGGTTCGAATATTGGTCGGGTTTGCTGAGAGTTTTTTCAAAATGGTTTTCCACAATCCCTCCATGCAAGTGCGGGTACATTTCCTATAAATTTAACCTTTCTAATCGCTAAAACCATTAGGGTAATTAGTACAAAAGCGTATAGCCCGAACAAGTGCTAAGGGAAAAAAAACAAATAAAAAACATTGATTTACGATATGACTACGATTTAATTCAATTGGCCCTTTTCATTTGGCGTAGAAATGCAGAGCCAAGGAAAATAACGGTTATCTTTAAGAATTGTTATTGTTTTGCAATATTTTTTTTTTTAAACCGGTTGTTCAAGAATAGAAGCATGTCTATTAAGCTATACTTTTTATATACCCACATCCTCTATAATTTTAACAATGATCAAATATCAAAAATTTTGAAATTTTTCAATAGAAAACTGCCGGCTGCAAAATAAAAAAATAAGAAAATATTACACCTAATAAACATTGATACCTTATCTTAGAAGAGGCGTTGAAAATATGAGTACGAAAATTTCACTCGTTCTCGAGAAAAATGGTATTTCCAAACGTATGATTTTCCCGCAAGACCCGTCCGGTAGCTAGCACCATCTACTGTTCCCATAATCCATCTGTTCTTGTTGGCGCGGCTGGATACTTTGGTCGGTTGTGAAGCCATGTCACGGCTTTCATCCCACAAAATAGGTTTCAAACATGCACTAGACAGGGCAAAGGGCCTTAAGTTACAAGAAAAAGTACAATCATTATATAAGTTTAGCAGTTATTATGTATATAGCTGTTGGTTAATTGATGGTCTGGTGAAGGATAATAAGCTACATTAAATTAATAGAACAAAGTAAATAAAGTTAACATATGATGTGCTATTTTTAAACATGTATTATTGCAAGTGGTCAAAATAATCCGTCTCGTCATGTCTGGTTTTCCAGTGACGGGGGAAATCGTAGTTTGAATCCATACAAGATGAAATGAGCTGTGTTTTACTAAATATTTTCCCATTCTCCCCTCAAGCAACAATGGACTCTACCATCCCCATTAGTGTAAATATGAAGCTGACACAGACACGGAGAACAGAAATAAATGGTACCGAACTCCGCACAGACTTTCTCGCTCTATTGTTTAAAATTAGAGATATTTACTCAAAGCTCGTAATATATATGAAACCAAACGATATAAACTAGCAAAACCAAGCATATATTGCGCTATACTTATGTAAAACATTTTTTGAGTCCCTGTTTTAAATTTTATGATTTTATTTCCCCATTTGTATGTTAGGACCGATAAAAAAAGATCGATATTGGGTCCACAAGGGTCAAAACTAGTATTTTAATTGCGACTTCCTGTTAAAATTCTTGACATTTTATTAGGTGTTGCACATCTTCAGGTCATCGCATTGCTATTAAATTCCTCATTTATAACTTTTGATCAATAAAAAATGTAAGTATTGACTAATAAATCTAAAATGGAGATAGATCATTATTGTACAAAAATGTATCCTAAGAGTTTAAGGAAAAATAACATAAACTTTTTGAAAGACTTACTTATATTTTATTACTCTAAGGCATTGTAGAATTATTGCATTAAAACTTAAGTAGTATCTCTTTACAACTAAAGCGCAGAGAATTGTATTAATATATTTGCCAATATCTCAGAAACTGTTGGTTTTATAAAAATATATTTCATGTCAAAGTTTTTTATTTTTAATAGTAGGCCTACTACAATTTTGCAATGAAATGTTATTTAGTATCTAAAATAGTTGCGGAGATACGGAAATTTCCGTTTTTGGTAAGTGCCCTAAAAGTAATTTTCATGGGAAAATGAAAATAACCAGTCTATTTATAATCTTTATCAACGCCTAGATACGAATTTTAATCAAAATCGTTAGATCCGATTTTGTAAAGATCGATTTTTTCTCTTTTCACCCTTTTTTAAACTACTCTTGATTTTAAGTTTAAACAGACACACAGACAGACGTTATTGCAAAGACCACTTTTTATGGTTCGAGGGTCCATGAGACGTCGACATCCATCAACATTTCGGGTTGGATTTTTTTACGGTTGCAATACTTTAACTTTAGTGTTCGAAAATTTAAAATATATATATATATATATATATATTTGCGTATAGCTTGAAAGTTATTGGTTTTATAAAAATATGCTTCGTATAAAATATTTTATTACAAATATATAGAGAATGAATGATAAGTAATTTCCTATCTCAAATAGTTTCGGAGATATATAAAATGAAAATTTACGCATCAGACAGGAGTCCTTAATTAAAGTCATTTTTCCGAAATATTGAGAGTAGAAATTTTGTTTGGAATTTTTATAAATGTTTTGAAATGAAATTTAATCAAAATCATTAGAGCCAATTTTAAGAAAATCAATTTTTCTTTTTCCTTGTTGACCGTCAGTAAACTACACTTAATTTTAGGGTTAGATAAACAAGTCCAAAAATCCCTTGGGGCAACCCTATGAAAATCTTAGATACCAAATTTTAGCCCGATCAGTAAAATAGTTTAGGCTCTAGTTGGAGGTACAGACAGACGGACGGAAATTCAAAATCCACTTTTTCGGATTCGGGTGATCATGAAACGTCGAGATTCATCAAAATCTCGAGTCCGATTTTTTTGACGATCACAATACTTTCTCTAACTGTAAGATAGCGAGAAAGTAAAAATATGTATATTTAAAAAATAAAACTTTTTCAGCATCGTATTTTCATATTTTCGTTATAATTTACAGTCTAGAACACAAAAAATGGATGGCTTTAAATTTGACATTATTTTGAGCTTGTCATTTTTTCTGACTGATTCTGTAAGTTACAATTCCAATGGCAAATTATCTAATCCAAGAGTATAGCGTGAGGAGGAGGGATAAGAATAGTACCAGCATTCGTTTAGAGAAATGGTAAACGAGAGTTTTAAAGCATAATGCAGAAGGATATCTCTTGTGTTTTATTCGCTTGTTGCACCAGATGTCCTAGCAGTGTTTCCACGTCTAAGCTATTTGTATTTATAGGAATAATAAATACGCAATCTCTCGGAAATGAACAAGTGGCTGTAATTGGAGCTCAAAATGGTAGTTATGAAGGGGAATAAATGTGAGTTTTGCACGAATCAGACGTGACGCTGTATAGTCAGTTCATAGTTCAATTGATCTAAATCTCAACGGACTATTTCAGTGTCATCATGCCATTTTCAATCAATATATTTTGGCCTTGATTGTCATTTGTAATAAAATAAATAGTATTGAGGTTTTGGAAAAGTGTTTGAATTAGTTTTATTTAGAAGCAAAATACTGTAAAAAGACAACAACAAAGTTAAATTTAAATAATTACGTTCCATAAATAATATTTAATCTCGTATAAAATATAGCACACCAAAAACTGGAATGATATATTTCAACATTTATCTGTAAAATAATATATCTGGACGTATGCTGTCGGTTTTTAATTTCCCTATAAAGTTCAAGCCTAGCTGAATTAAATTTGAAAATAAGCCTCATCTGTAGAAGGATGAACAATACAACCATAATGAAATGATTGTTCACAAAGGTAATTTTTTAAGCACATTACGAGCGTGTAAACTGCATAAGTGAACACAAATTATTGAAATATTGTATACGTTTGTGTATAATTTACTAAACTTGCCATTTTCATATCGAATCTGGGAGAGAGGAGGGGGTGAGAGGCAAAATGGAAACTATTTAGTTCTCAATGGTTATGAATACAAATTTTGCCTCTCAAAAGATACAAGGACGATGAAACAGTGATTTTGTCGGCAAGCTCAAATTAACGTTAACATTTTATCAGATTTACACTAATAATTGTATATAACATTTATTATATTAATATTAATCTACATTGACTGATTGATACGTCACATTATATGGAGAACAATACACTTTATATTTTATTGGTAGTTATATGGGCTGCTACCCCTTGGAGCCCAATGCTATATAGCAGCCTCTGAAGAACTCGCCTCCTGCCTGAATAATTAATATTAATTTAAATATCATAACCAGATATCGAACACGATCCAACACCCAGGCGTAGTAGTAAGGATCTCACTCCCTTTCCCCTTTCCCCCTTTTTACTACTTCGGGTTATATAACTACAATATATATATATATATATATATAAATTACAATTCAAGCTATTGTGGTATAAATATGAAAAGAAGAATTTAGAGAGAATGTGCCCATATTTGCGTGGAGGGAGTGTCAGTAATTTGAGCCCTGACCTCCCCATCGCCGATAAACCAACCGAAATGAGATTGACACTTAAACCGCATGTCCACCGGCACGTGTTAGACCAGCTCCTGATAGCGAGATATTTGTCCGAGTCAAAATGAGTGTGTGTTGAGTGAACTAAATATGAGGGTGCCTATTTAATACCAAACACTGTGCAGTGAAAAAAATAATGTTATTCACCCGCATCGATGACCACGTGGTTTAAGCAATTAGACTAGCGTTGCGCACTTTTTCAACGATAACACATATGTTGAAGTTTTAATCACACCTAGGTGCCCTGGAGGGAGTTGGGGAGGAGGGATTAAGAGGGTTGTTATCCACAAGTTTTGTAAGTGTGTATATTTTTAATTATATCTTTAAGTTATTGTAAGTACATCTCTTATAAACTACCTTATTATTGTCTATCAAGCCGTTAACAGCGCTTAAATTAAACAAACTAATTGAAAATGGTATAACCTTAGCCTAGTTTAAAACCAAGTCTGCCTTTGAACCCCAATCTCCCTGTCAACAGCACCCAATAACATATTTTAAATAATTTGTCGATAATTTCATACCCACCCTATAAACAACCTGATTCAGAATAGTGATTTTACCCGGCTCGGTAGCGTAGTTAGCTAATGCGCTAGTCGTGTGGCGCTAGACTGCTGAGTACGAGGAGATCGAGGTTAGAATATCGGTTGGGTGAACTCTAAATGGTTTTCCACTCTCCCTCCACACAAGTGCAGGTTCGGTTCACTTCCTCTATATTCAACCTTACTTATTCCTAACCCATCAGCGTAATTAGTACTCAAGCGTACAACCCGTATGGGTAGTAAGACGTGGTGCTAAAGAAAAAAAGTAATTTGTGCGATCCACTAAGGTAGATAATAAACACAATACAATTCAAAACAGTAATGTTTAGTGAAAAATTAATTAAAAATTAAGTTAAAACAGTCTAACTAATTGAAATAAATTGATCAACTTTATCCAGTGATAACAACTTCTCAAAATCTGCTAGTTATTTAGCAAGAGTCTTAAACACTTGAGTTAGTTCCTACTTCACTGTTCAGTAATTCTTAATGTGATGGCTAAAGTGGTATTCGTGTCCCTATGTCGAGTTTAAAGTCACTTAGCAGGAATAATATGAACACCTGCAGCATCACCCCCCCTCTTAGCAACCCCCTTAGTAATATCACCACCCCCTACTTTAGAAATCACTGATCCAAGGCATCGCGCTAACAGTATACTAGAATCAAAATGACGGGAAGATCGTGGTCCGAATCCCAGTTGGGTGTATTAAAATTGGTTTTTTTTTTCCTAAATGGTGTTCCATTCTCTCTTCGAGCAAAAGTGACTATATTTACTCGAAATTCTACCTTTTTCATTCTTAACTCATTGATTTAAATATGCGGGTATCTTGAACGGGTGGTAGACGTGGTGAACAAAAAACTAAATACAACAACAGACAGTCACCAAGTGAGATTTGAATCTATCGTCTTAGACCCTCCGGCCATTGTAGAGGATAATTTTGTTAATTTGAGATTTAAAGGCACTTCTTGAATTCACGAATAATAATATTTTTCTGTTAGCTTCCAGGGTTGGATAAAATATCAGGAAAATCTTAATGAAAGCTTCGTAGCCGGTGGCTGGAAAGTTTCTATTTAAATCTATGTTTTTTACTCCACAAAAGTTTTTTTAAATACGTTCAGACGTTCAGCACCAATGCACACTATTGACACAAGTTCGCTAGAATTTATACAACGGAGTCATGACAATTATTAACTGAATGCACATTTGCAAACAAAATATTAAAACGAATGTTTGCAGATATTAAAAAAGTTACGATAAAAAATTTGAAAGTATAATATTTTAGTTTGTTCGCGTAAATAGTATATATAGTACTTGGATACATTATGTACTACCTGAGCTTGTAGAGTGGGTAAAAATAATAAATAATACAGTTAGGTGCCATTAGAAACCTTTATCTTCACTATGATTTAAAACACTATTTAGAAGTATAAATATTTACTGAAACGAGTAAAGTATTTAAATAAAGGTTAGTTCATTATTATTATATCTTAGTGTCTAACATGCATAAGAATGTGAAACATAACATATACTTCATGTTAACTTTAGGATTATTTATGAATTTGAGTGAAGGATGCGTTGGATACAATACATCTTGTGTTTTTTAGTATTTGAGATTCTTAAAAATTAGCAATAAAGAACAGGCTACATTGTTAAAGATCTCCCCGAGCTTAGCTGCAATTTTTTCAGTAACAGTGAAAGCTACCTTGGCTGATTTCTTTCTAAGAAGTGGTGAGGGGTGCAAGAAGCCCTCGCAGCAACCATTGTAAAAACGCTCACGATTACAACATAATATAGATGGGACGTGTGTTAGGTGTTCACGATCATACCATCATACAGATCAGACGTGTGTTAGACGCTCACGATCATACAATCTTACACTAGGACGTGTGTTAGACGCTCACGATCATACCATCATACACTAGGACGTGTGTTAGACTCTCACAATCATACCATCAAACAGATCAGACGTGTGTTAGACCCTCAAGATCATACTATCATCCAGAAAAATATGCGGATGGACTTAAAGAAATATGTGATTTGTAGATTGTTTACGTACATACATTCAACATATACCCTGATTTTGATTGGAAGAATAGTAGAGAAAATTCAAACATACTTCTTTGTGGACAGAAACGATAACATTTTACTTTATTATTCATGTTATTTTATAGGTATTGATATTATCTATCGAAACTGGCAGCTGCAGGTAACATTACTTTATGTTTGAATATATTAAAATGGTTTTAGTGACTTTATTTACTACCTTTTATTGTTCCTCCTACCAAAATCGAACTATACATACCAACGGACAACTGCACAGGGCAAATTTCTTTAAAGTTTTTTGACTTCAAGATGAAATTCAATCTATACCAAATTGCTTAGATGTATAAATATTAGTATTCTATTTAATAAAATATAAATGTTCGTTTTGGTTACAAAGGAAATTTTCGCAGATGAACTCAGTTTATTAACGCACATTGGAGAAAATGGACTCGTAAGAATAGAGCACTCAACAGTCAAATTGTAAGGGAGTAAAAGTTAAGATTGAAAAGAAACTCAGTCAATGTGACGATGTTGATGCATTGTATTTTTCAAAACGTTATTATATATGTTCGTAGAACCATTAAACTAATTAGAGGAGGAAGAATATTGCACAATTATGTAGATAAATGAAGCGATTTCGGTAAATGAACAGTGTGTGGGAATCTAAGGGAAGGAGGTAGTTCTTAATGCACCCAGCGGGTGATCGAAACCAAATATTCAGGTTAAGAGTCAGTCTTGATGAGACTCAAACATTAACCGTGAAATATAAATCAAATAAATTTTACTCTGATGAGTACAATCGCGAATGTTCCAAGTCGAGTTTTAGATTGATTTAATAATAAATAGGTTATTTTTAATATTCCATGAAAGGACAAGAAACAATAAAGAATAATTGATTGATTCTATAAAATATTTGTATATTAGTTATTTTCAATCCTATTCCTTTACTTTATTTTACCTATGAGTTTCATTAATGTTTTGTATGGAAAAATATTTTCTAAAATAACGAGTCGACATTAAAAATATGATTCATTTCACATCTCTATAGGTCGTTTATGAATAACGAATGCCCCGTTATTTATAAATTCGTGATTTATTTATCGCCGCATTTAGTAGAACTTGTTCAGTTTCCCAATAATACATCAACTTATTAAAATCACGCGCGCACTCGTAAACGGGTTTTAAACATGTCAGTGGAACAAGGCAGATGTGATATATTTATTTCAATGGCTCGTTAAAAAAAAGTTATTAACCGTTTAGATGGTCAGGTACCTTAATTAACTTGATAAAGGGTACGGGGTTGATTCCCAGAACAGCCAAAAAATGTATTATTGATGAAATTGAAACTTATTCTCATCTAACAGTTGTAACTTTACGACCAGGGGACTATATGTTGTGTACGTCTTAAAGTTAAGTTAATTTGTAAGTCGTGTGCTGTTTTAATTATTTTCCTGAGAAACATTTTTTTTAGCACCACGTCTTACTACCTGTTCAGGCTATACGCTTATTTACTAATAATTACGTTAATCTGTTAGGTATGAGGAAGGTTGAATTTAGAGAATTGTAACCCCCATTTGCGTGAATAGATAGTGGAAAACAATTTTGTAAAAACCACCCTCAGGGTTCAGAAATCAAAGGTTAGACAATGATAATAATAATAATACTAATAACCTTATCTTGGTGTTAGTGCTAAGAAAGGCGCATTAGAGGAAATGTACAGTGCCTTTGAAAGGAATGAGAAAACCAAAGTTATTTTTAATCCTTACGTTAAACAAAAATGACTTAATTTAAGGACTAAGAATGAGGAAGGTTGTTTAAAATAAATACATACGAATTAGTGCGGAAAAGGTATTAAAAAACCAGCTTTTGGAGCAACCGGTTGACATTAAAACCTCGACCATCCTGTATACGGCATACACGTTCAATGAGTGTCCAACGCCTTATACCTCTCGGTCACTAGTGTGGATTCTGTTAGCTGTTGATATTCCTCACTCAGCGAGGAGAAAGGATTAAAACTAAAGAGCAGGATGGGAAAATAAGGTTTCCATTAAAATTCAAACCTCATTCGTGGTCTACTCTCTAGAGCATATAATAATATATATTTAACTGTATTATATTTGAACATAATAACCCTTGTCAGATGGCAGATGGTATAAATGTGCCGGGATTCTAATTGCAATAGGATATATCAAGGTATTTTTCCTAAATGGTTTAATTTTTTCCCTGCCACGAAATTTTGGATACATTTCCAGTAAATTATACATTTATAATCCTTAATTCGCTAGTGTTTAAATATGTGAATAGCCCAGATACGTAATGACCCGTGACGCAGAAAGAATATATACATTTTAAAATTTAAAAAAATAAATGATAAAAATGTATATTTTATAAAAATCTAAACAATCATTTTAAGCCCAAGTGACTATACCCTCATCGGTGCAATTGAGCCAAACTCTCTTTTTTAACTAACATATTATACAGAGGGGAGCGCTTAGGGCTGACCTAGGGGGCTTAGTCTGATTACTATGGCTCTCTTCATTGAACATAAAAAAGTTTATGGAACATTTTCAGGGATTTTTTTTAATGAAAGGAAAGTTGGGGCCAAACCAAGTCCAGTGAGCATAACGAGATAGCACAGGATGTAACGTAGATATGAAATTAATTTGAAAATGGTCCCTCTGTCCTTACCCCTCCCACCCTCACACGAAAATAGAGATACTGTCTCTTGTTATAAATAATTTACATGTAGCGAAAGAAAAAAAAAAAAATTAAAATGTTATTTACGTGAAACGCTCAAAAGAAGATAATTCTCTTTCACAAGGTTACATTATCAAATTTGAGCCAACACAAATTTACGCTATTTTTCAACTCTTATTTAGATTTTCTTTTTACTATTTAAAAAAAAAATGAAACGTAGACAATGTCCTGGATTATTTCTTTCATCGAATAAAAACAAAGTTTAAAAATATATAAATGCTTTACAAACATTCTAGGCGAGCTCTTTGATAATTTTTAAAGCATTACGCACACTGCGGAGAAAAAAATAGGGGTAGGGGTAAAAAAGAATGCGTATTAAAAACAAACTATGCAAGCTCGTAAGTTTCATTGACATATCCATTGCAAATGTTTGGAAAACATACATAAGTAGTCTGAGCAAAAAAAAAACTGCCCCTTCACAGTGTGGTTCTATGATATTATAATAATAAGCCTAGAAATAAGATTAATTTTGACATTTTATGCTAAAAATCTGATTGCATTTAGTAATAATTCAAATGATCATAAAACTATTTTATTTTTACTGTCATGTGTTTATTAACCATAGAAATTTAAAGTTAAGTCTACGGGATAAGGCTGAGGAAGGTATAGGCATGGAGAGGGGGTGGGAAAACCCCCATGACACATCACGTGTGGAAAACTGCACCCTGATGCATCCGGCAAGAAATTTGAGCTGTAATCTTCCTCATCGCCCAGAAATCCAGTCTTTTATGAGTCTGAAAACCTAAATCACGTGACTAACGGTACGGGTTCAACTCGATGCGTGACAGCTTAAATTTTCACAAAAAATATCATTACATCATTTGAATGGATTTGTTTGATTGTAATAATGTTCACAACATCCAAATAATATTATTATATTATTCATTCTACTAAATAGACGTTTAGTAGAGTTATGGCAGAATTTTATTATCTTACTGTTACAAAAGATAATCAAATTACTTTTATATTGTCATACATCAACTTATATTACATATACCTTACAGTTTAATGCACATTATTAATACCACTCGAATGGTACTAATAATAAATGTGACCTGAAAAATTGTATTTTTAAAACGGTTTCTGCTACCATGTTTGGTTCTGTAAAGTAACGTATATTGTGATTCTTTTAGAAAATATTAAATCTTTTTCTGCTGTCAAATTTGATAACACTTTACCATATGATTCACATTATTAATCAAAAGTGACAGTTGCAGATCACATGAATCTACGCATGAGTATATTAAAATTATTTTAGTAACTGTTAAAAAATGTTCTTACAATCTTAATAATTGGACTGTTCACTTCGTTTTCCCTGAAAGTTAGCAAGATCATCTTTCAATATTCTACCATGCTAAAGCTTATAAGATAAGGTTATATTGTGTCCATCAAGGTGAGAATGCTAAAGTGCTCAGGGTAAACGGAGTGTTCATAATTATAATTATCGCCAATGATTGGTGTCGAGCAGAAGAAGGATAACTACAGCAGCCCCATGGCTTCTTTGGTGCTGACTGACAGCTCACAGCTGACTTCTGACGGTCAAAATGTAGGTATATACCTAAATTTTGACCGTCAGAAGTGACATCTGCTAAACACATGTTTTGGCAGATCATATGGTTCGGCGTAGGGATACATAATTTGGTCTGGTAACTTTTCAAAGCTTTTAGCTGTCAGCTGTGAGCTGTCAGTCAGCACCAAAGAAGCCATGGGGCTACTGTATCTACGAGTAAATAGTCTTGGAAGATAGCGGGTGTAGCTTTGTGGTTACTACATAAACGTTCCAATCTTCTACTGAGCTGCCTTTGTAAGACCACGCTTTGAGATCCGTTGCTCAAGAGAGTAATAGTTTCAATGTTAATTAGAAGTTTTCATAATAGTCAATATATTTATATTAACATTTAATTATGAGTATGTACTAAACACAAACATAATTAAAGAAATACCCACTTCGGTAGCTGCATATTCTAAGGCGTGACACTAGAAATATATTAGTGTGCCAATGAGCCAAAGGATAAAGGTTCGATCCCGGCCGGGTGTACTGAGAGTGTTTTTTCCTAAGTCGTTCTCCACTCTCCTTCCACACGCAAATGAAGCCACACTTCCTTAAAATTCAACCTTATCCATCCCGAACAAATTAGAGTAATTAGTAGAAAGGCGTATAACCAAACAGGTAGTAAGAAGCGGTACTAAACAAAATACAGAAATATGTTGGAAAATGATACCTTTACACCGCAGGAATCGAATCCTCAAGTGGACTTACTTCTTAGCTATCCATAAACGTTCCTTGCCCAGTCTTAAAAATATCAGTATTTTAAGGCAGAATATATGTTTATCGTGTGATATTATCAGCCATTGTGACAGCTATTCAAAACACAGCCTCGCGATCACCTCAGTCTCCGAGTCTAAATCTGACAAATGTTCATCATAGCCCACATTTGAATGACATTTTGTAAACTTTACATAACCTGAATCAGAAGTGGAACCTCCAATTCCCTCCCCAAACATATATAAATTAAACTAAAAAGTTTTGTAAAACACAGGAAATATAATTATTAGTTCCATTTATAATATCCATTAAGAAAATTGACATAATATTCTCAATCGTCACGCAAAGAATATATTTTCAAATTCATCGGGGTTCGAAACAAGTTATCATACGATTTGAAAAATCCTGCCCAAGCAATCTCGATTTGGAGTTTGGGCCTCATACTTTCAAATGCCCTGAGAGTTTCTGGCGGTCATTTGAATTCTTCTGTAGCGCGTTTGATTTTTTTAAATGTTACGCTCATTAATATATCCTATATACCATTATTCTGAATCAGAAAATAAGTAATGGTAAGTAATAAAATAAATAGTACTCCACAATCGTAGTTGCGTTAACATATTATAATCAGGGAACAAATGTGCGACAATCTATTAGGCCTATCAGCTCACTTCTCTTAAATAAATTTTCCAAATAGAAAATAATTTTGATAAACTTATGAACATTTCTTTAGCACATAAATTCCATAAAAATAAATTATTTTGGCCATTTTACAAAAAGCGTCAAATTTAAAAGAATTACTCCGTGGTAAACTACTTTCAAATGAGTCATTTTTAAATAAAAAAGATTATACACTATAATTTTGCATGCCAACACTTCAAATATACCCATTTTGAACAAAATCCTTGGATACATTTTTGAACAATTTTGAATTTCCAAAAATCAGTCATATGTAACATATCCCTAAATCAAATAATTCTCCATTAAACAGGTATACAGTGTTATTGAATAAGTAGCAATCCCGCACGGTTGCCCGTGACCCACTGTGGTATTATAATTATAATATAAGCTACCCTCTCCCCCGTGCTGCCCGTGACCCACTGTAGTATAATAATTATATAAAGCCCCCCCTCCCCCAAACCATGGTGCCCGATTTCATTTTGAAACGTTATCTGTGAAACGTAATTCTGAACCAGATTAAAAATATTACCTTAAAAAATTCGTTAAAAATAGCCTAATTAAAAAGCTAACTAAAAATTTTAAAATCCGGCTTTGAGATCCGTCCACCGATGTTAAAAAGTTCAGATCCATGCGTGCAGTAGAGTTGGTTGGACATCGTACAAAGGCAAACACTTCCTTCTATTATTATAGATTAAAACCTTCCTTAAATATATATTTTGAACAAACTAACTAAACCATCTTCGAAAAAAATTGATTGTTCAAATATCATTCAACCGTAGACTGCTTTAGTTTTAGTGCTAGAATCATAATGATTTCAGATATAGGTATGAACATATAGTTTTTAAACAGTATGATTAATTTATTTTCGGATGGAGTCTTAGGTACAGAGAGATAGACAGAATCATAAGACCCATTATTTTTTAGTTCGTTGGCGCATAAAATGTCAAGATACCATCACAACCTCAAGGTAGAGCATTGTCACGATTGTAGTACTTTATATGATGCAGTTTAAACTCAACCATTGGTGGTGCTTTAATCAAAACTAAACTTAATTATCTTTTATTTTATTTTATATAAACTGCGTTAAATAATAACTTTGTTAGATGAGTGTTTTTCACAAAACTTATAGAAGAGCAATTTTTTTAATATTTATATGATTCCAACAAAATAAAATCCCTATTAGCCATAAAAAATACCATTTGAAATTTGAACGGGCGATATTGAGGGCTATCAGCCCAATAAAAGTGGGCAGTAGCGTAATTTTTTATTTGGGACACAGGAAAGGAGATGAAACAAACCCCGAAAGGTCATTAAACTATTTTTAATCTAGGAAAATGAATGGTTGTAGATTATTGGCGACGCAGCTTATAAACGCCAATATTTTATTGTTGCCACCAAAAGGGTTTGGGAGAGGAACGGGGCAGTGGTGATCTCTACACTATCAATCTAAAAAATATATTCGGATTACTAAATGATGGAAAAGCTTTTATAGGAAATATTTCATAGCTTTATGCAAAATATGGAGAGTAAAATAACAAAACGCCATCCAAAACTACCTAATGTTTTTAATGTTCTCGAAATGTATCAACAATATTTCAAAATAAAGGATTTGAAATACTTCCCCTCCCCCCTCACCTTCCACTCTTACTCTAATTTCCCAATGCTAGTAAAACCTTTCATAGTCTTATGATACAGTAAAATAGTTTTAAAAAACGCGTCATTCATTATTAAATTGAGAAAATAATATAGATGCGTGTAGATCCGGTAAACTTATTTTCTATGCAAAACAATTCAAGTTACTTAAGCCAGTGGTTATTAATTACTATACTACTATTTTATTTAACTATAGTATATCGGTCAGAGTTCCTGGCTATAGATACAAAGGTCCCGGGCTCGATCCCCGGTGCTTCCAGTATTTATCTGAGAAGCAGTGAGTCTGGAACGGGTTCAGACTCACCCTTATGAGGACATATTAGGAGCTACTTGATTGATTGAGCTGATTGATGGTCGAAGATCTCATTGTGCTGACCGCATGACACCCGCTATCCACAAATGTTGGCACTATCATCGCTAACAAAGGCGGCCGCTCGGTCGGTAGAGCTCACTTACAAGCTCACACCATGGAGCTATCAAAAAGGTAACGAAGAAGACGAGCATAAGCACTGGCTTAGAGAGAGGTTGGATAAACAAGTGATTTAAGAAAACCATTTACATTGCATCCGGCCAAGGAATGAGGCCTAATAATAATGTACATACTAATTGTATTCTAAATATTCTGTGTGGTAGTAAATTTAGAATAAACTCTGTTTTTTTACGACACAGCAATATTTATTTAATGATTCAGCTACTTCAGTGGGCGGATTGGTCCAAGCTAAGGTGACACCAGTGCTGGAATACCGATAAAGGGGAGATAGGGGTTCGAATCACAATCTGGTGCACCGAAGTTGTTTTTTCATATATTGTTTCAGTCTATCTCTTCTTGAAAATGCGGACAAATATCTTCGAAATACTACCTTTCTTATTTCTATTCGATTATTTAAAAATGAAAAACCACCAAAAAAATTATTGGCCGTGTCCAAGCGGAACCGACGAAAACCGACGAGCTCCATATCACCGCAGACAAACCGGCAGTCCCTATTTGTCAAAAAACACATAACAACAGAGAGAAAGTCGGTTCCAGTATCTGAGTTAATAAAGTCAGTGAAGGAGATACGCCTTTACGACGAGAGGCACAAATAACAGCGTCATGACGTCTTCACACAATGGCGTAGTGGCGCAAAGGCTACTGATAGACCGACGGGGCAGACACGATAAGAGGGCATAGTAAAAACAAAAGACTGGCAACAACGTCCGACATTGTCTCCCAACCCTCGAGAGGTGGTTGGTGAAGGGGATGTTAAGTGTTAAGAGGGATGGTGCAGGGGTGGACAGACACGCGAGACAAATTGGCAGCTTAGACACCCTCCAACCCTCACTTTTTATCAAAAGTTCACACTAACAGCACCCATAGAATTAATAATAATACTAATATTTAGCACCCCGTCTTACTACCCGTTCGGGTTATACGCTTTAAGTACTAATTACTCTAATGTATTAGGAATTGGGAAGGTTTTTAGGAATTGGGAAGGTTGAATTAGAGGAAGTGAACCCGCATTTGCGTGAAGGGAGAGTGGAAAAACCATTTAGGAAAAACCACCCCTATTTCATCCGACCGAGATTCTAACCTCGATCTCCCCGTCCTCGGCGGTCGAGCAGCTCAACACGACTAACGCGTTAGCCAACTACGCCACCGAGGCGGGTCCCATGAATTATAACCTGTAATTAAAGAGAGTAAACATTACTTCAACGGTAGTGTGAACCATTATTAAATGATAAAGTAAACACTAATTCAATGAAATAGTAAATACTTCTTTAATGGGAGAGTAAACGTTAGTTCAATTCGACAGCTTCTATCGTAGTATTTTAGTATAAATCAATTTGCAGAAAACACTTTTATTTTTACTTTAAGCATTGATTTGTTTTACCATATTATAAGTATACAAGTAGAGCATTGCAGCACTGGGTGTAGATTATTGTACTTAAGTCTATTATATACATTTTATTAGGAAAAAAACTGTATAGTAAGCCCACAATATACTTACTAGTTTCCTGCCTCGGTGGCGTAGTTGGCTAACACGCTAGTTTCGTGTCGAACCAGACTGCCAAGCTCGGAGATATTGAGGTTCTAATCTCACTCGGGTGAACTGGCGGTGGTTTTCCTAAATGATTTTCCACTCTCCCTTCAAGCGAATGCGGGTTCACTTCCTCTAAATTCAACCTTCCCAATTCCTAACCCATTAGAGTAATTATTACATAAGCACATAACCTGAACGGGTAGTAAGACGCGGTGCTAAAAAAATACATTCTAGTTTACTCGTTAAATGCTATCAACTTTACATAAATATTTAGCTTTCGGTGTTTAATTCGAATCAAAACTTAAGTGTTCCCCTCTTCGTGCCACGATGAGAACTTTAAAGTGACCCCTCTCCCAGCTCTCTATCTATTTGTTGCACCAAACAAGTAAGAAATGAGCTGTTATTATTATTAACCAAAGATAAATATCTCATTTATCGATATACAATAATACAATACACATAGTTTCCATGGTTATGTAAACAAATAATGATTGTACATATGAACCACCGCTCACACAGAAGGAAAAGATGGAAAATTCGTTAGGAAGATTGGGTTTTAATTGTATGCTACTATTATTGCTGTCCTCCCGGACCCCTTGGGTCAAAATGGGTCAAAATGGGTAAAACTGTTTTCTAGTAATTTCAACTATAGGAAATGGGATTGTCAAATAATATATATAAGTGTATATATATATGTGTAAGTATACGAGTGTGAGATTGAGACTTTTAGTGTTAGAAAGAGAGTGTGAGAGAGTGAGTGTGAAAGAGTAAGTCTGATCGAGAGAATGTGAGCGAGTGAGTGATAGTGAGAAAAAGTGTGTGAAAGCGATAGAGTGAGGAAGTCGATAGTAATGGTGTGAAAGAACGTGTGAGATAATTAGAAAGAGAGTACGTAGAAGATAGTGTGTGTGTGTTTGTGTGGTTGAGAGAGAGATATATAATGGGTGTGAGAGAAGTATAGTGTTTGTGAAAGAGAATGTGGGAGAAAGATTGTGTGATAGAGAGATATTGTGTGTGTGTTTGTGTGTGTGTGTGTGTGTGTGTGTGTGTGTGAGATAAAGGATGTGTGAGAAAGATTGTAAGAGAGTGTATGTGAAAGAGAGCTATAGTGTGTGAGAGGGAGGGGGAAAGATAGATGTGGTATACAAAACATTACTTTGAAATATTATTCATTCAAAATCAAGTAGTATCATAGAAATATAATTTAAATATTATTTTTAGAAACAAACACCCAAACCTTTGCTCATACCATAATAGAGATCGGGTAAATAAAGTATTCATTTGAAATATTCTCAACCCACTCTCAAAATTAAGTGGTAGCGAGGAAACATAACTGAACTTATTGATATTGTGGTACTATGTGAAAAAATTAAAACCAAACCTACATTTAAACAATTAAAATGGCTATCTTAACACATTTCAAGATCATTTTATAAATTTTTAAAATTATAATACAAACCAAAACATATTTAAGCATAATTGTATCGTTCCAATTTAGGGCCTATAATTCATGCACGAAACAAATCGCAAAAAAATATTTTCGTGAAAATGATTTTTTAAACTTTTAATTTGCGAATCATTGTCAATACTGTTGCTTTAAATGTGAATTAACGATAATAACACTCCAATAACAATAAATGTTTCCCCAGTTTAGGAAATTAATTCCTTCAATCAAAGAATGTATGTAAAATATGTGCTAAGACCAACTAGTATAAAGGCCATTTTGTGATAAGAGATAAATATTCAAATTAATATAAAAATATAAAAACTATCAACGCTAACAAATGATATATTTATAACCTACTTTTATTGGTTTGCTTGGTTGTATACATTTTTGCCGTAATTTTTATATTTGATGGACCCAACAGCTTGAGTAAAATTTGAGATAGTATTATTTTTAATTAAAGATAACTATTTTATTTACAGATATAAAACAGTGTAAAAATGAGGGTTTTCATGGCGACAAAAAGTGAAAAGCTGAAATTATCTGGGAAAATAGGGTTTTCGTTGAAAACTACTATTATTGGCAACATCCCGAACCCCTAACATTAAAAATGAGTGGAATTTTGTCAAAATCGGTTGTCATTTTCATTGTAATTTAAACTACCAGAAAGTGGTTTATCAAACTATAAAGGAGTGTGTTTTAATTGATGTAAAAATATTCCAGGGGTCTATTATCATCGACAAAACATTAAGAAAAGTGAATATAAACATGTGTCTAGAAACGCTTAGTTTCTGAGCTAGGAGGAATTTTATTGTTCAATTAATAATCAATCCAGCAGAAGATGTAATGTAACAAAACAGGACAAAGTTTAACAGAAACAAACAAAAACACAAGAAGACGAAACTTTTTGTTACGAAAATGGTTCAAATTGGTGTCATCTCTTTACTGCGCCCTCTGAACCTGCGTCCCGTGCTTTGTCGTACTCTGATGAGTACACATGGGGTGTTATGTATTTTGTTTACACCCATTTCAGATACACTCTCTAAAAACCTCAGCATCAAGCACAGGAATTGCTTAAACAATGAACTTTAAATGTCCCCAGGGATTTAAAAAAAAGCCATCATCCTCAAATCTGGTGCCTAAGCACAATGGCTCCCCCGTCTTCAATTATTATTAATTGAGGAAAACCTTTAATAACTCTAAAACTAAACATTTCTATACCCATGTTTATATGAACTTTACTTAATGTTTGTTCGATGGGAATATTTGACATTAATAAAAATATAGTCTGTATATAAGATTATAAGGATATTGATAATATCCATCAGTATATTTTGTATCTATGAGCCTATCTTCCTTCTGACCAGAAATCCCACTACGGCAATGTTGTTTCAAGGTTTCGCATTGTCAGACACACGGATTAAGGCAGTAGTCTCGTCTCATCTGGTTTTCCGGTGATGAGTAATTCAATATTCTAATCTCGGTAGTGGGATGTAAAAGGTAATGTAGTTTTTTTTAAATAAGTTTCTCACTCCCCTTTGACGAAAATGGAGTTACACCACATATAAATCCTACCTTTCTCATATTTATCACACTGGTGAAGTCATACGGGTAGTAAGACACAGATTATGGACTTCATAAATATATAAGAAATGGACGTAAGGAACATATGAACCCAAGGAAACCACATCTGACGAAATGAAAACACTATTTCGGGAGGGGATGTTTTTTATTTGTTCCTCCTGTGAACCTTGAGCCACATACACAACAATGTGGGCCAACAAACAACAAACTTAAAGAGCAGTCTAGAGCCATAACTCACCTAGGAGGTGACATTTAACAGGCACTGGTCCACGCAAACATTTACTGTGAGAGCTTCTCGCCGTTCATTTGTTTGTGGCAGTAGCTTCACACCGAACTGGTGTCCACAGTTAAAATCCTCGTTTTTCTTATCAACAACATACTAATGCTAGCACAAACATGACGACGTTTCAAAATCAAGATTTTAGGTTAATTAGACTGGAGGTGTAAATAAAATGAACTAGTGCGGAATTTTGAGAAGCTTAAAACAAAAGCACAGTATGTATATTATTATTATTTGTTACTAGTTGCAAGTTCCCGGCATTGCACGTGTATAAAACGAATCATGGACCCGTGGTATAGAGGTCAGTGCACCTTACTACGAGCCTACGAGTCCTGGGTTCAATTCCCGGCTGGTACCTTGGGTGTTTTCCCCTTGAGGGGAATGATCCCAGCGGTCACCGGGGCTTGGTTAATACTCACACAGGATCCATAACTTCATAATAACTATCATCACATCATCTCATTGCGGGTAAGACGCGTAGACAACCTCCTATGGCGCACCTTAGGCAACGTTCTGCGCCACCAGTGCTGCTAATAGTCTACACACACGGCAAATGAACCTGGGTGACATGTCCTTCCAGGTAATATACGCCATTCGAAGAAAAACACCTTATTAATTCTGTTGAAAACATTTTTATCATTACTTTAGTCAACACGCGATCTAAATATTCAGCCTCTGGTACCCGCCTCGGTGGCGTAGTTGGCTAACGCGCTAGTCATTGTTGAGCTCGACTGCTGAGGACGGGGAGATCGAGGTTCGAATCTCGGTCGGGTGAACTGGGAGCGGTTTTTCCTAAATGGTTTTCAACCCTCACTCCACACAAATGCGGGTTCATTTACTCTAATTTAACCTTACCAATTCCTAATCCATAAGCGTAATTAGTACTTAAAGCCCGCCTCGGTGGCGTAGTTGGCTAACGCGCTAGTGTTGAGCTCAACTGCTGAGGACGGGGAGATCGAGGTTCGAATCTCGTTCGGGTGAACTGGGGGTAGTGGTTCCTAAATGGTTTTCCACTCTCCCTCCACGCAAATGCGCGTTCACTTCCTCTAATATAACCTTCCCAATTCCTAATCCATTAGCGTAATTAGTACTTAAAGCGTATAACCCGACCGGGTAATAAGACGTGGTGCTAAATAATAATAATAATAATAATTCAGCCTCTAGTAAAAATTAAATAAATAAAAGATTTGGATTCTCACTTTTCCCTTAGTGCGTGTATAAATTTTAAGCTTTCTAAGTTTGTTTTGAAGCTATCCACACCGGTAATTACACAGTTTATAGCATCAGTCTCAAAACACATGTATTAAAGTAAAAATAAATGCCTGAAATGCGCATATCCCTAAGCATAGGCTGATGCAGGGCCTGTTGCCGAGGGAGGCGATTAGTTTTCATGAGACTCCATCAAGAATAAAGTTAATCAGTTTAAATAATCAAGATTTAATTTTAATAATTGTGAATATATTGCTAGTTTAGTAAAATAATTTTAATTAATTAATTAATAAAAAGATGAGTCGTAACATAAAACTTAATTTTAATGAACAAATTTGTAATAAAGTCATGTAGGAGATTAGGCGAGGGAGATTTAGGTCATGTAGGAGAAAGGGCGAGGGATATGTTAGGTCATGTAGGAGATGAGGCGTAGGGAGATTTAGGTCATGTAAAAGATTGGGCATGTGAGATGTTAGGTCATGTAGGAGATTTGGCGAGGGAGATTTTAGGTCATGTAAGAGAAAGGGCGAGGGAGATGTTAGGTCATGAATGGGATAGGGCGAGGGAGGTGTTAGTTCATGTAGAATAAAGGGTGAGGGAGATGTTAGGTCATGTAGGAGATAGGGCTAGGGAGACATTAGGTCATGTAGGAGAAAGGGCGAGGGAGATGTTAGGTCATGTAGGAGATGGGGCGAGGAAGATAGTTAAAGCTGGTCATTATCTACAACATTAAGGTATTGTGTAATGGTTTCAATACTTTCGAATATTTTCCATACAGAGGGTCAAGGGGCGGTCACCTCATCTCTCTTCCCTCTATATGCACCCTAAGTAACTATACCAAGTTCAGGATATTGACGTTTATTGATTTTAGAGTTACCCAAGCGTTATAATACTTAAAGCTCTAAATGTACTGTACCTATGTAGAAGTAAATCAAACACGCCTGAGGTGCACAGCTAGAGTTTACTAATTCTGTACGTAAGCCAAAGCCAAGTTTCATGTTTCTATATTTCTTATTTTTAGATTTCTCCAAGTAAGCAGTCACGTGGTCTAAGGAAATTTTTTCATATTTTATTTGAGGCATTTAACGTGCACTTTCAGAAACGGCTGATTATATCAGTAGACGAGAATTTCTATGGACAATAGTGAAAGGTCCTACCGATTTAGCCAGAAAGGTAGTTTTTTTATTTATAAGGATAATTTAAATTTAAATTTCTAAACAAATATATCAAAGAAGTACATAACTTAAAACTAAATATCAACACATACACAACATTGAGTCCGTAATCGTTTATTATTATTATTATTATTATTATTATTAGCACCGCGTTTTACTACCCGTTCGGGTTATATGCACTTACGCTAATGTGTAATGGTACGGTGATTGTGATATGAAATGGAGGACCTACAGTTTAACGTGGAATCCGAACCACGGTGGAGGTCTGGCATTCCCCACATTCACAAGATGTATTTTCAGAGGTGAAGGAAGGGTTTAGCAATCAGATAAATCTGTAACGGGACCGAGGATTGAACCCCGGCCGCCAGCATAGAAGTCTGACACCTTACCCCTAGACCACCAGACCACCCCGTTAATTATTAACTGTGAAAGGAGACATAGTAAACTCAACAATGATATATTTCGTTAATGCTGAAACTACAGCCCGGGGGTCGAGAGAAAGGAAAAGTCCTACAAAAATAAATAGATTAAATGAACATAAAGCTTGAATTAAAATAGATTCCCGCATCTATGGGTAAAGGGATTAGATATTAAAATCTGGTTTGCCGAAGACGGGGAGGCAGGGACGCCAATATTTTTTTCTCTTAAATGATTTTCCCCTCCCCCTCCACGCAAATGGCGGAACATGTCCTATAAATTCTGCTTTTCTTATCCATACCAACCTTGTATAATTAAATGAGGATGGACCACATAAGAAGTAAGACGTGAAACAAAACAAAAATGAGAGAGATGAATGAATATTCACAAAGTTGTGGTGATTCTGCTCAAGAATTATTTTAATTCCCCCTCCCAATTGACCATTTGCACAATGGGGCGAGCAAAGGGTGGGGTTCAGATGGTTGGGGAGTTATAATCTAGAAGGGGAGGGGAATGTCGGTACTACATGTGTGCCAGGTCCCTGCCCAATTAATGACACCACTGCAGGGTTCAGATAACGCGGTAACCACCATCCTCCTTCTCCCTTGTCCCCTCTCCCCTCCCCCAAACCGCAGGGCTTAGCGCCATCCCCGTGTCGTCAGAGATGACCAAATCCACGGGTCTCCGGTGGGAGACACAGTTGTGTAACTGCGTCCAGGTGAGATAGGCCTGGTCTCATATGTCCCGCTGAGGAGCATTATTAGCAACATCTATACTGGGATTCTATAGTCAGATCACCATGAGAAGCAGTTTTTGTTCAGTTGGAGTAGCCAACAATGACAAAACCCCAGTATATTTATATTACTCAAAGCTGTCAATATTGACACCATCTGTCAAATATGGCAGCTGTAGAAAAGGTTTCATGGCATGGGCATTATTCAGTTACGTTGAACATTTATGAACATTCTCGAGCTATTAAATAAACGGTCCTCCTAAAGCGATCCCACTTTATAAACGGCTAAAAATGTGTATAGAATTAATTTGAAAATGTATTTAGTGTAGTTTTATTTAAGTGTAATCTTTACTTATCTTCATTTAACGCCCGGGAGAAGGAATTGTGCCCAAGAAGTTTGTTTAAACGCTACAATGCCCAAGGTTTATGATTTTAATACCTTAGAAAGATTTCATTTTTAAATAACTATTTTTTATGTCTATTATAATGAGGTTTGTGAACGGTATACCATCTGAGTCAAATATTTATTTCAATAAACTGTTTGATTAAATTGATTTAAACCACCATTCCAGTGACGAATATATTGTGCGACAGTGAATTCTCATCAGTCACGTGGGTGTAATTGTAACCGATGTCTCGGGAAACTTCGGCTGTGTTCGTGTGTGACCTCGGCGTTGCCAAGTCGAGGTGGGGCGAGAGCTTACGAAGTATTTCAACCCAATATGACATAAGTGCATAGCATGCTATTATTATTATTATTATTATTATTATTAGCACCGCGTCTTACTACCCGTTCGGGTTATACGCACTTACGCTAATGTGTAATGGTAGGGTGATTGTGATATGAAATGGAGGACCTACAGTTTAACGTGGAATCCGAACCACGGTGGAGGCCTGGCATTCCCCACATTCACAATATGTCTTGTCAGAAGTGAAGGAAGGGTTTGGTAATCAGATAAATCTGTGCCGGGACCGAGGATTGAACCCCGGCCGCCAGCATAGAAGTCTGACACCTTACCCCTAGACCGCCAGGTCACCCCATAGCATGCTAATAACCAGTATGTGTCTACGAGCATCTAAACCATAATTATAATAATGATAATAATAATGATGATAATAATAATAATAATAATGATAATAATAATAATAATAATTGCATCGCCATGTTTATTATAAAGCTATATAGTGGTTAGTCAGATTCAGATAGAAATAAACTTTGACCATTATGAATGTTACTAAAATAATCTTTCTATATTCATACGCCAATTTATGTGATCTACAGCTGTTAGTTTTTGATAAGAGTATTAAAAAAACACTAGACCTTTAATAATAAAGTAAAATGCGATCAACATTTCCCACAATTATATATGTTTATATTTTCTAAAGGTATATTTTGACCAGAATCCTGCTATTAGTAACGCTTAGATTTTGTATATGTTTGCAAGTGACGTCATATCGTTAGACAAAAGAACGTTCTTATAGTGAGTTAAGGTATAGTTATTAAAACGAGTTAGCTTGGTTTTGAGCTTCTCTTGTAAACTACCCCTCCAATTCTTTCCACTTAGATTAATTAGTAAATAATCACCGCGTTGAAAAGGTTAAAAAAAATTAATGAAATAAAGCAATTCACGTTCAGTAAGATCCAATCTGTATCAGAATAAAGCAAGCTAACTAGCGTCTAGCTCCGACATGACGCGGATAAAGACCACTTGAACATTCCGAGAGCATACCGCTTGCTCCCTCACGCATGATTTCCTCCCTCAGATACTGACATGTATATGTGGGAGACAATCGGTCGTCATATCTCTGAGAGACGGGGTAAAGGGGTACGTGAACAATTCTCTCAACCACGCGGAGTTAAATGGGTTATTACTATTAGGAATGGTAGAAGAACGGTGGCAGATACACCTCCATATATATATATTAGCACCGTGTTTTACTGCTTGTTCAAGTTTTACGCATGAGTAATCATTTATAAAAAGTAACCTACCATTTAATTAATTTATTTAAAAAAATATATATCAGCAAACATTATTTATTTCATGTAAAAATTACAAGTCTCCTAACACAACTTTTGAACAACATCGTAAGAGCCATTTGCAAAAAAAATTCAATTATTATATAATTCAGTCATCAGTAAAATAGGCCTACTATTTGAACAATTTTTAAGAAAAAAAAATTTATATGGGTGTATTTTTAATATGAAAAACTCAACAGATCAGATACTCACTTAGTACCAAATCGCTAGAGCGATTTAATACAAAGTGTAAAGTAAATCGGTCATCAGTAAGCTGTTCTTAAAAGAATCCCCCCTTCACCCCCCAAAAAACAATAGTATACAGTGTTATTTTTCATTTCAAACACTTCCCGAATATACATTTCTAACAAAATCATCAGAACCGTTTATAAAATATCTCGAATTCTAGAAAAAGCACTCAGCAGTAAACAAGCCTTTAACACATTTTTACCTTAAAACCAAGTATACAATGTTATTTGGTAGATCAAACACTCCTTAGATATCAATTTTAAACAAAAACGTTAGAGATATTTTTGGGGAAAAAATTGTTGGAAATAAGAAGAATCACTAATCTCTAAGCTAACCTTGATTCGAGGGCTAGAATCAAATAAAAAAATAAACGTAAGAAGTATTGCCGTGTATCATTTAGATATCAAGTATGAACAAAATCCATTGAAATGTTTCAGTCCTGTAGCCTGGTACAGACAGACATACATACATGAGGACAGACACATTGAACGTAAAGATTTATCCTATTATCGAGGTCGTAAATGTTCACGATTACAATGCTTTCTCTTGATATTAGAAAGTAAAAAAGGGGTCACTTTATTAAAGAATAAGTACAACACTAATACTTAATAACATTATTTCACTACATTACAATAAAATTTATGCCTGTCAAAGATTAAATCTGAAGGCACTAGTTCAGTAGACTGACGTGACTATGTTAAGGTTTTGAAGCCTTAATACTCTCCAATTTGTATTTAAATACAGTTTGAAACAATATTTTAAAAAGTTGGTTTTAGGCATAATAATCTCAAATATGTATTAGAAAAAAAGTATACAAGTGATTTATCTTGTAAAACACACCCATATTCCCATTTTTAACTAAATCGTTAGTCATTTAAAAAAATAATCTAATATTAAAAGATTTGTAAGCCATACTTGGGTTTAAAGTTAGAACTAAAGACACGATTTTACATTGAGGCGTGACCATTTACCATATAACATCCAAATATCAGGTTTCAAAGAAAGCTAGCAAACGTTTAGGTTTCATCTCCGGATATGGGAGGACAAAGGGACTGACATCATGGTAAAAACACAATTTTTTTATAGTTTGGGGTCAAATGAAATATTAAAAATCAACATATCCTTGAAGTTTTGAAAATGACCACTATTATAATACTTTCTCAGTAAGATAAAGTAAAATAAGGTAACAATTATTGGATCGGAACGTTAGTTAAAAAAATAACTATAAAATAAGATGAAAAGAAGATTTATTTATAAAAATTCTGTTTCAGAAACGCTCTTAGAACATATTTTGGTTCGTGCCAGTCAAATTTTTGAGACAGTAATTCAGTCACCTTCACGATGAATAAGAAGACATGATACATGATGATATTTGCATTTATATCCAAAAAACAATTTCCAAGAAGTCAACAATCCAACAAACACTAAACGAAAAGTCCCTTTTTTCATTATACGTCCATGGGGAGAAAAGCTTTTTCCAATATGAGTAGGTATAATATATCTCTCTTTTTTCTTTTTTTTTGACAGGCGAGAAAAAGTTAGTTCTGAACTGGGCTGTTTTCCTTCACTCTCGCTTAAAAAAAAGTTTCAAAAGCGCGTTGAGACTTTATTCTCCCCTCCTGAAATGTCTTTGTCTCCTGCGACTCGTATTTACATTTTAATGAACCATCTCTAGCTCTCAAAGCCCGTGAACAAGAGCATCCCCAATATCTCGCAAGGCAGTTTTGAATGGCGATACAGGGAAACTCTTCTTATCTCTGTCCTTGAAGATAAACCTGGCACAAAGAAAGCTTGGACTTGTCACCATCATTTGCTATAAATTGAACACTTTTATTTTGTTTACGGAAGAACAAAAAAAATCTACAAGACTTTCTCATCTTCAAGGTTTTATTTTTTCAAAATACTTTCAATGAAAGGAAAAAAAAACAATGAAGAAGAAAACTTTATGGGCACATCTGTGCGAACACGTTGGTTACTGAAAAATATTTCCCTATTTGACTTTTATTTTTTGTAAGTTTGGGGCCTTATTCAAAGTAGCCTGCTGTTCAACCAAGAGTTCAAAGGGGAAATGGAGAGCAGCTCAGTATTTTTGAAGCAAGTTAATTAATGGAAAAGAGTAGTTCAATGTATGCAAGTATGTGACTCGAAATACATGCTGAAAAGTGACACCTGGAGAAATAAATCGAAGCCAGGACCTTTGGCTTCAGGTGGAAATGCAGAAGACGCGAGAGAGGGTCAGTGTTTTTAAAGTTTTTACAACAAAACATTTTGTTGGCCAAAATAAATCAAATATTTCTACAGTAGAAAAATTTAGTTTAATTGTATTCACATGATGATATCAACAGTTCATGAATATCTGTCATGAGCATAGCGATATTATATGATAAACATTCTAATACTGAGAAAAGTTATTTAATTTTAGGACACACGTGACAGATATTCCAGAACTTTTGGTATCTCACCATGTGTAGACAATTAAGATCGTGTTTCCACTGGAAAATTATTTTATTTCTATTGAGCAAAAAAAGTTCTGCTATTAAAACTGCAAACAGACTGGCCTTATATCGCGTTCCCTACATCCCCATCATACGTTGCCAATGTTCTAGCCCCAATATATTAGGTATTATCTTTTTTCAGGATCATATTCCACTTAATAATTATTTTAGGCAGCACCTATGATGGAAAGTGTGAACTTTTTATAGTAAATAATTTCAGTTCTAAAGTTGTTAACGAAAAAATACAAAAGGTAGAGGATTGGGAGAGTAGCTCAGAGGAAATGCACCAACATTATCTTATAGAAAGGACGGAAAACTTAAAGTGATTGTACTTCAACAAAAAATATTATTTATGTCCGATTTTGTGCTTTCTTCACGTCTTGCTAACAGCTAGATTTAGATTTAAAAAAATAATTTCCGTTTCATAATAAAATACATATATCCCTTTGAATATTGTTTCATTTTTACTTTATTTCGAACCCCATAGAGAGAGAGAAAAGCGTGATAGTCAAAAGAATATAACTTAAAATATTGATAAATGTCGACGTTTCATTACCCGCTGAAACAGAACAAGTTGTTTTCACGAAGCCGTCTGTCTGTCATCTCAGGCTAGAGCCAAAAACATGTCAGCGATCGAGATAAAACTTGATATCAAAGTTTGTATAAAATTACTCTGAGGAATTTTTGGAATTAGATAGCCAACCTTAAAATTTAGGGCAGCTTACTGAAAGGCAAAAAGAGATAAAATCGAATTTTCAAAATTCGCTTTAACGATATTGATTAATTTTTTATCTAGGCATTGTTTTACATTACAAACGAAATGACAATAATAATTTCCCATGAAAATCACTATTAGGGTAATTTACATAAGAAGAAATTTCCAATTTTGATCACACCCCTGCAACTATTTGAGATACAAAATAATTATTACTGTAAAGTTGTACTACTACTAAAATTAGGAATATTTTATTTGAAATAGATTTTTATATGACAAATAGTTTCTGAGCTAGAAGCACGTTTATTTTTCATTCAAGTAATTGAAACTGTTGTGATAGATAATTGGTGAACGGAGATGTTGCTCTTTGTTCAGTGTTTCTGTAACAGTGTGAAGTATTTCATTCGTGTTCTTTGGTGGAATGTGTCTGCAACATTATTATTTAATTATATTATTTCACTTCACAAATCTTACAAGTTTTTATTAAATGTATATTTAATATTAATTAGATAAAAGAGAAGATCTGTGCGGTGCACCGTACCATTTTTTTAATAACTATAGTAGAAGGTGACCTGGCGGTCTAGGGGTTAAGGTGTCAGACTTCTATGCTGGCGGCCAGGGTTCAATCCTCGGTCCCGGCAAAGATTTATCTGATTACCAAACCATTCCTTTACCTCTGACAAGACATCTTGTGAATGTGAGGAATGCCAGGCCTCCACCGTGGTTCGGATTCCACGTTACACTGTAGGTCCTTCATTTCATCTGACAATCACCCTACCATTACACATTAGCGTAAGTGCGTATAACCCGAACGGGTAGTAAGACGCGGTGCTAATAATAATAAACTATAGTAGAATGGTTTAATTGGTTTCATTTCCACTGTTTAGTAATGAAGGCACCGGAATATTTCACTACGATACGACGTCTTGTTCGAGATGTACTACCTACCTAAGTTAGGTGTTATTAGGGAGGTGAGAGGGGTTCTTAAGTTTGAGGCTGTGTTTATGATAGCTCCAAGTAGCTGACCCTCCCACGATCATCATTTAGGCCTATATGATAGCATTAGTAATAATAAGGAATACACAATGAATGAAATAAAGAACAAGGAGGGAGGTCGTTGATGAAGAAATCAAAAAACCCTCTCATACTGTGAACGTATGAATCAATCCCGTCCTTTCTACTTAATATAAACAAGCTGATAAAGTTCCTAGAGGGAGAGGGTGGTGGAATTATTGTTGTTCTCTTACATTATGATATTAATAATAATTAATTAGGGCTATAATAAAAATATTGAAAGATTATAATGTAAATTTTTAATAAAGTTTTATTTAAATGTAATTTACATTTTTTTTAGTACCGCGTCTTAGTATCCATTCGGGTCATACAGCTTTGTACTAATTACACTAGTGGTTTGCTGATTGAAAAGGTCTTAATTGAGGAAATGCACCCGTATTTGCGTGGAGGTAGAGTGGAAAACCATTTAGGAAAACCACCCTCAGTGCACTCGACCGGTATTGAACCCTGATCTACCTGTCTTTGACAGTCTAATCCAACACGAGATTAGCGCATTATAGTACGCGGCCATCTAAGCGGGACACACATTTAAAAGTACTCTACACTGTAACTGGAGGGGAAATGTACTAAATGAATAGCTCTTGTAGTATGGTTTGCCAATAGTGTAGAATTCGTGGTTCATTTAATTGATAAGTTTAATTAAATAGACCTACGTATAGCACAAACAGAGAGTAAGTCATGTTGCAAAAAAAACCCACCTAAAACAATTATAGATTGTAGTGTCAGTTGTTTATTTAAACGCAAGTTACGTGTTTTTTTTTACATTTAACAAAACTTTAGTTCAATTCGTAATATGTCAATATCCAAACTTTTCTTTGGTATACAAAATATACTAAACAAATAAGCATTATATCTTAAAATAAATACAATTTTTTTTTTTGTTAAAACAAGTTATATTTGCTCTCCCTCTCCTATATGCCTATATGCGCACAAATGAGAAATATAAATGAAGGAAGCTATGACAGTTTAAACATCACTAATAGAGTTATATAATCGTTATCATGAATAATCCAGCAGATTCAATCAGTTCAGGCATATAAAATACGTTTAAAATATTTAAATTAAACCATTACGAGGAGTGGTGCAAAATCCTCTGTGGTTTATAGAGCATCAATATAATATTTCAGCATTAGAGGATATTCAACTGGTGACTTGGTAATGTGGGGCCCCAAATCCTATATTCCCTCGGTAATAGGTGCTTCATTCATGTATAAAGGTCATAAAAAATAAGAAATGTTACTCGAACATTAAATTGCATTAGTTCGCCACTGTTTTAAGAGTTGGCTCAGCATTAAGAGTGACGTTGGCTTACTCAATTCTAGTCTGGGAGGGCAGTACTAAGAGTTAAAACCTGTTAGACTACACCTAATATTATTGCTGAGGGAATTGCAGGTCTTATGGAGAAAAGATTTATCTTCGCTCTCTCTCTCAGTTAACTGTTGCCAAATCTCCTTGCTCTCAGTTATGTCTGATGATGGCGTTCGGGGGTAAGAAGGATCTACTGGCAACATCGGCTAACCAGCGTTGCTAAACTGGTCTTATATTTGAAGGGAGATTGACCACACCAAAACAAGATAAAAGACAACACGATTTCTCAATTGTAGCCATACAGTTTCCTCAGTGATGATATCTAGTGTAGGGGTTGCTTTTACATCCACCCTTAGGGAATATTTTGATGAATTTATTTATATTTAGAATTGCACTGGTGGTTATGTTGCATAAGGCATAAGATTCTCAAGATACTAGCTTTCTAGTGACAGGTAATTCGAGGTTGTTCGATACTTTGCTGGGTACACTAGGGAGGTTTTCAACATTTGATTTGTCACTGTGGGTCACTCTATAGGCTGATGAGGGTGCACTTATTTTAAATTAACCTCTTCATTCCTGGCCTTTAGATTAAGTCACTAATAAAAAAATACCCAGTTTAACTGTTAGTATAATAGGGTAGCTCCATATCTATAGAAATATTTTGTTTCTCTTGTTTAGAACCAGAAATATTCTACCCAGATTACAAGTAGTTTGGTCTTTACATGAAATCCGTTTATTAATGGTAAGAAAACAAATCATGTGGCCATTTTAAAATTGTTATATGCTTCTGTCCAAATACATTTTAAACATTTCCTCGTTGTTATTGTTTATCCAGGACATTCTTTATTTTAGGAAGATATTTTCTATGTACAAAATCAAATTTATCGATTAAGTTTTTAGTTCTATGTATAGTAAATATTTATCAATCATGACTGTATTAAAATATATTCATTTTGTTTTATGTATCTATAAATATTTTGACTACATATTATATAATTAATAATCAAAGACCTACTTTCTAGGAACCTAAGCCGGTTCATAATTAAAGAACCAACGGATCCGAGAAACGAAATAACTGAATTGACCTGTTATCTAGTTTTAAGTGTAAAAGTGTGATATTTTGGAAACTATTATAATCAAATATTTTGTTATAAGAATTTTTTTTCCATGCAACGGAACGGTTTTTAATACGAGTATTGTTTTCATCAATAAAACAACAAGTTTAATTCACATGCATTCAAAACTTATGAGTAATGGTCGTCCAGAGAATCATTCCTGATGCCAGAAGCAAATTCGAATAAGTGAAAATGATAAACTGATCATGGGAATTAAATCCTGTAGATCACAACAATTCAAGAGTTTCAGGTTCGGTTCCCGTGTCCAAGTGTTCATATCTCTCTTGATATAAAATTAATTAGTTTTACATGGATGTACTCAAAATTAGTAAATTGTTTTACTTTAAAAACAAACAAAAGTAGATAGTCCGTGGCTTCACATTTTACTACCCATCCTGAATGATTATATATTTAAAATAATAGGATAACAGGAACAAATATATAGCTTAAAGTAAATGTACCCATATTTGATAAGAGTAAAAGTGGTAAACCATCAAGGGAGGGAAAATTATCAGTACAATTTGGCAGAATTTTAACCCTAACCTACCTACGTCACCGGAAAATCAAACAATACGAGACTGAGGTCTTTGTTGGCGTGCCCACCGGTGCGGGTGAGTAGACATTAATTTAGCAAGATATTACGCTACGGGAGGGCGTACGCTCTCCGTGCGACTTAAAGGGGCAAACTACCGGAGCACTGCGACGGAGCGTTGAGTGCGTTCAGAAACTCCACGTTATTTAGAAAGGGAGTCGTTATTTTAAAATATGGTTCATTCTAAAATCTAGGTGAAAGGGATCCACACAACTTTATAGGTGTAAAAACCTTACATTTAAAGTTTAAAACATTCTAAAAAGAAATTTAAAAGGTTAAATTAATTGGTTTTCAATTTTGTTTCAAACGAAATGTCTCAGTTCTGAGAACAAATTAAATGTTAGAAACATATGCAGACCTAATAGCCTTCCTCAATTAAGTACAAGTTTTTTTTAACCGTGGCATTCCCATTATAAATACGTCAAAGTGAGTATGGTAGACAGACGGTACCTTGAGACATTTTTTCTGTGGTTGGGTCACAATCCTCGTTCATTGGATTACTCCTTCAGGCGTCACTGTGCACTGACAATCACAATGACAACGACATTGTCAGTTCCTTCCTTTGAGAACCCATCTAAAGAGGTTCAAAACACAGAGCATACACACCAGAAGTGATTTGTTTTGTAAAATCTTGTCTGACCAGCTACAAACGTATTTATAGTAGGGAGGGATTTAAAAAGAGTTATATTAACACACCACCCAAGACGTAAGAAGTAACCCACACGAAAATATGTTTACTAGAAAACCGAGTAGTCCCTATGATAATGATAATCACATATTGATGAGGGCTATTGAAAGTCTTCAGTATTTAAACTAGCAACTTTATTATTTGCTGCGCGTCTTACTGCCCTTCCGGGATATAAGCATTTAATTATTCTAGTAGATTAGATATAATTATGGTAGAATTTAGAGGAAATGTACCTTTATGTGTGTGGAGAGTGGTAACGGGAAGCCAGTTAGGAAAAACCACTCTCAACACACCCAGCTGAGCTTCGAATCCCAACCTCTTCATTACTTGCAAGCTAGACTAGATTAACCTGACATTTAGTCCGTATGCCAAATGATAGGGGTCGCTAACAAAAAAACTGTTTTTAGGTTTCAATATAATAAAGTATGCTCGATCACGAATGCTCTATTTTTAGAGCATACGTTTTACACCAGTTTTGCTACCACTATTCACATGTTTACATTAATGAGGTAAGGATGGAGAAGGTTGAATTTTAAAGGAAATGTACTCAAATTTGCATGAAGGTATTCTTGTTATCACTAGGCGGTAAAGACTAGGTTCGAATTTTGGCCGGATACAATGATTCTTTTACATATAAATGTCTGTGCTATGCTACTATCCATTCTTAAGGATGAAACGGGGTGCCTTTCCTTTAAGCGGGTGTCTTTCCTTTAATCTATCCTCCTATTTATCCACCCTTATTGTTAATAATCTTTAATCGTACCACAAACATATAAATAATTAATGTATCTGTAAGATAACATGTATATTAAGATTTTAGTTGTTAAATTTGGGTCTACCAATAACTAATATTTTAAAGTACAATTTTATATATGTGTTAATATGATATTAAGTTGAAAAAGCTAGAAATGTAAAAAAGGAAAAGTTATAGTTCCCACTAAACTAACGTTATATATACTCTAAGGATTATCTCCTACTCCCATTCACAATATTTTACTACCCAGTTAAAAAGAGGAAAGTATAAAATATCGACCATAGATGTTGGTTGTATTTTAGGGAAAGTGCCTTGCATTACTCCTTAGAATGGTTATGGAACCACCTTAGAAAAGGGTGAACATCTTGTGTGAGTTAAAGGGAAGGAACTATTTCTATAAGCGCATAAAAAGGAAAAAAAGCAGAAAGTGGGGTTGGGCGGTTAAAATTGTGAGAATAAAATATATTGGAGTAGTTTTCTTTCCTTGCCATTATTCGATATTATTATAAAATAATACATACAACTATAAGATGTATACATGTAAACCCCAGCCACACCATTGGAAGAGCAGTCTAAGGTGTTCATGAAGAGGTCGTGATCTCAATCCCAGAAAAGAGTACTAGAGATAGTTTCCCACATGTGGCATAACACTATGGCTTTGCCTATTCTTTCTTCAAGCTAAAGCGGGTCACCTTCCTTTAAAGCGGCCGTATTACAGTTGGACCAGCTATATACCTGTTTTGTCCCGTGACAGAGGTCTGTGCCCACAGGGATATTGGTGTGTCCCTGTGAACTGGTAGCTCCCGTTTGACTACCTTACTACCCGTTCGGACTAAACGCATATGTACTAATTACACTAATGTGTTAAGTGTGAGGAAGTTTGGGTTTGGAGGAAGTGTACTCTCATTTGCATGGAGGGAAGGTGGTAAACCATTTAGGAAAAAACACCATCAGTACATCCAACCATGTTTCGAATCCCAATATCTCAGTTATCAGGATTCTAGTCTATTGCGAGAGTTATGCCTTAGAACTAAGACCATTCGGCCAATGAAGCTAATATCATTGAAATTAAATCGACGTATTTAAAATATATTGAACTACTCACTGGGGCTACTTAGTTAAATATTGACACCATGTACCAGAGTTCTATTCCCATAAAAATCTAAAATATGGATCAATGGTGAAATCATTGCTTCTCCTTGCACAGTGATGACAGGTGCCCAGGTGACTTGGTAGTAATGTATCTTTTCTATGTAAGTCAGTTTGTAAGTCATGTGATAATATGATCGGTGGATTCATTAGGTGCTAGCTAAATACTCCCAATAAATAAAAAATACAGTAACGCATATTTAGAGTCTAAAGATAAGTGTGTTCATTAATATTTCAAGAACATTGAGTTTTACAGAGGAATTAAAAATGAAACCGGGTTAAAATGAAGGGGTGAGCAAGCGGTTTGAAGTGGAGACCCAACAAAATTAAACATTACACACAAAAAAGTTTAGCGGAGAGGTGGGGGGGGGG
>CABEEJ010001111.1:54294-180607 GCA_901482245.1 Timema douglasi | reverse complement strand
AAGGCCCCATTGTTCGCCAATTAAGATTTCTTTTGTGTAATGGTATTCGACATTCCGTCTTACTAAGTCGCCTTAACGATTTTGTTTAAAATGGATATCTAATGAGTGTGTACCTGATAATAAACACTGAATACTTGTTTTTCGGGTATAAGTTCATTTATGGGCACTTTAATAATGAGTAATGACTAATTTCTTCCAAATGGATTTATATGTGTGCATTTTTGTGAAGAATATAGTAAAATACGACACTGCAAAGACTTCTGGAAATCATCTTCAGCAAAATGATCTGAACAAATTGTGGTTGAATGGAAATGGTATAATTAGCCCAGAAGAAATAGTCTAATTTAATGAAGAAATAATTTTCTAAATATAATATATATATGAAGGAAAAATTAATAAATTATCTTAAATATTTTAACAAGACTCTTATAAACTAAAAATATTAAAATATAAATTTTACATTTTTATTTTTACTATAAGTTAATCTGGGTTATACGGTTTATTTACACAAAATAATATAGATATGAGAAATGGAAGATTTAGAGGAAATTCACTCTCATTTAAATATGAAGGGAGGACGAAACCATTTATGAAAACCCACTCTTATCACACTCAGCTAAGAATCGAATCCCGATCTCCCCCGTCACTAGCAATCAAAAGTATATTAGCTTGATGCTTAGTCTAAGTCCACCTGATCACCTATGCGTGTCAAACTAAACAATCAAATTACTTGGGACATCTCTTTCAGTGGTTTTGAAATTCAACTGTGACCTTCTGTCAATTTTAATCACCGATTCTAGTGGCGGACCGCAACATATCAGCTAATTTTGTTATTTAATTATGAAAGAAATAAGAAGTGATCATTTAAACATGTTTAATTACATTCTAAACGAATTTTCCGACAAAATATACTCTTTGCTAAGTCAATATAACAGGCAAATGTGAGAAAGAAATTATTTGGAGGCTCCATGTGTTTATTCCCACGCTAGTCAACACTTTCCGTTTCTCGGATAAAAACACCAAATTTTACTAGAGTGTATTACTTTCGCAAGAAACTTCGTGGGCCACCATTTGAGAACCCCCGATCTAGAGCATTACTTAATAATTTTGAAATGAAGGAAACCCATGTAAAGCTTGCTCATTATAAGTGTAGTTGTAAAAGGCTTAAAATTCCTATTTATAAAATACAAGCTACACTATTAATAAACTTGTGTCCACTTTTATAAAAAAAAAAGTATTAAAAATAATATTTATCCACCCGCATCGTCGGGAACGTGGGGAAATTGGGGCTCAAATACCAACTGGGCTTACCTACGTTGTTGTTCCTAAATGGTTTTCCACCCTCTCTCCACGCAAGTTCCTATCTTGCTAGTATAAATATGTGGACTGCCTGAACAGGTAATTAGATTAAGCTCACATTATTTTTGTTTATAAATACAGGTCTACTAATGCTAATAAAATAGTGGGAACTTGCGCAAAAATAATTATTATGTATACCCGCTTCAGTCGTCGAATCCTAGAAGTGGGTCCTTTCCTAAATGGTTTTTACTCTCCCTCCACGCAAATACGGGTACACTTCCGCTACATTCAACCATATTCATCCCTGACATATTTGCGTAGTTTATTATTATTAGCACCGCGTCTTACTACCCGTTCGGGTTATACGCACTTACGCTAATGTGTGATGGTAGGGTGATTGTGAGATGNGAATCCGAACCACGGTGGAGACCTGGCATTCCTCACATTCACAAGATGTCTTGTCAGAGGTGAAGGAAGTGTTTGGTAATCAGATAAATCTTTGCCGGGACCGCGGATTGAACCCCGGACGCCAGCATAGAAGCCTGACACCTTACCCCTAGACCACCAGGCCACCTATTTGCGTAGTTAAATATGCGTATAGCTCAAAAGGGTAAAAATACATTGTGACATAAACACATTTAAAATTATTTAAATTTATTTAAAAATATCTTCTACGTGGTTTTGATTTGATTAACGGCGATTATACTAGTCTTGAAGAGGCCGTAGTGTAGCTTATTATCACTATCATTTTATATATAGTATTTTAATGAATATTTGTACAATTTATCTCTAAAGCATCCAACGTTGCAATATTATATTTGTTAATATAGTCAGAGAAAATTACTTACAAGTTTTCAGATTAAATTTGTCCTCCCTCTTACATGCTACTATCCACTTTCTTTTATTAATTTCATCCTTCGGAAAACTGAAATATTTACTATTGCCGCCAATCTTGGCATGATTTCTTGTTTTAAAACATTTAAACATACCAAAGAGGTGGTATATTTGAATGGTTTCCCTCAAGTTGTCCCTTCTTCAGCTACTGACTCCCCCGAATCTGACGTCACGACAAGAAGGAAGGAGTGGGAGAACATACGCACGGTTTCACCTTTTCTTCACACCTGCACACCATGGGCTGAACTGTTTTTTTCTCTCCCCTAAATGGTTTTCCACTCTCCCTCCACGCAAATGTGGGTTCACTTCATCTAAAAATGCAACCTTCCCTATTCCTAATCCATTAGCGTAATTAGTACTTAAGCGTATAACCCGAAGGGGTTGTAAGACGCGGTGCTAAATAAAAAAAAAGTATCCCCATTTTCTTGAAAGACTTCATTACTACAAGTAATCAAAACAAACTTAGAGTTTCTAAGTAACGCTGTCCATTGGTGCATGTAGTAGGAGGATTCTGGTGGTTTAAACGTACTTAACGCTTACTAAAGTTATGTGATCCGCAACTTGAACTTTTGATAGCTATTATAAATACAATAAAATAATACTAGTTAACTAGTAAAACGATATAAATGTAGACACGGGAACAAAATGTGTTTATACTTTATAAAACTTTCTTCCAACTGCACTTTTTAAAACTTTTATTTCAACCCGAGTTCTACTAAAGCTTCTCTTTCTTTTATTAGACAGGTAAACAACTTGTTTGTTTCTGACGCATGGACTTTTTACTATCTTCAAATGACCTAGAACCTGTGCTTTAGGGTTGGCATTAAACGCAATTAGAGTATGGCTATGGCTATAGGTTTCTCTTCAGTCTTCCTTGGTTACTTAGAAAGGGAACTCACACTTCTATCATTAGTGCTACAGTTACACAGAGAAAGTGTGCCACTTTATTTTTATTGGTGGCATTTAATGTGCACTCCCTAAACAGGGCTGTTCATGATCACTTGACACAACTAGTAATACACACTCAACCCTAGAGCCAAATATCCTGATATAAGATTCGATGGTTGAACGGTCCAAGGCAACAATTTTTAACCTTTTTTAACTTTTGGCACACTGAAAAAGGCACTAAAACTGTCAAGGGACAACATCAGTTTTTTTAAGGAGAGATTTTAAAATTAAAATAATGAGTATTATGATTGCGGTCAAAATTACATAACTAGAATTCAAATATTAATTGTGTTATTTATAAAAAAAAAAAATGTTGGTCGTGGATTTAAAATTATTTATTTTCACTCATACCATTTCTCCGTCTTATTTATCTTACCCCAAACTTGCGCGAAACACCGGTTGAACAACGCTAGACTAAGGTGTCACTATTGTAATAGAGTGGACTGTCAACGATGACGGGGAAATCGAGTCTCGAATCCCAGTTGAGTGAACTGAGGGTGGTTTTTTTTTCCTAAATGCAAATTGGGGTGCAATTCTTCTAAATTAATTCACCCTCCTGTCTAACACACTCGTGTTTTTTTTTCTACGCGTATGGTGTATTTACCGTGTGAGAGATGCAGTATCTATTTCGGTTGCCGTGTATGTAGTCTTTTAGCCGCTCTGTGGGAACAGAACAATGTCTACACGTCATACCCGCAATGAGATGACGTCATGACAGTGATTATTAAGATGTGGAGCCAGTAGAAAGCTTAACCCTAACTAACCAGACCAAGGTGACATTAAGAACAGTTTTCCTTTCGGGAAAAATACCTATGGTACCACCGAGAACCAAACCTGGGATCTCTAGATAAGTAGCCAAGGGTTCTGACCTCAGGTCAAAAGGCCGGTCACATATTAGCCTAACTAATACATATTCGTTCAACCCGAACGTTTAGTAAGATCCTGTGATAGGGAAAATGGTTATACGTGTAGAGTTATGTTCTCTACTGGGGAGTGTTTGTTGGAAGCCCCTCGTTGTGGAGTCAAATTATAGGGTAGTTGATTCTTTCCTCGTGAAACCCCCAAGTTGTTGAAGCCAAATTGTGAGAATACTGTTTGTCCTTATGTAAATTCCTGGTTTGGACTCCGGTTTTAATGCTACTTATATGCGAAGAACTTGTTATTTGGTAGAAATTGTTTTTACTAATTTATTCGGAATAATATGTCTGCACACACGATACGGCAGCTTAAGTTAGACAGCTTAACGCGTCGCGGATTGAATATGAAAATTGGGCTTGATTTAGCTCGGACCGCTTTTCTGTAAGGTTGGGAACGAAAAAAAAAAGCATAAGTTAAACTTTCGTGGCCCGTTCTGCAGTAAGGTTGTGAACAAAATGAAGAAAGGACACTTATTTTCGGATATATTATTCGAGAGAAATCCTTCTAGAGTCTTCCTACTGTCTTTCTTTCTTTCTTTCTTTCTTTAAGTTGAAACGTGTTCTATTTTTTCCAGCAGAGAGGGAGAGAGAAAGAGAGTGTTTTCGAAGTTGTTATATTTCACAAGCATTTGCAATAAGGGTGTGGGGCTATTAAACAAAAGAAAATATAAGCTGACAAAACATACGTCATAAAAAAAATGTATCACCCAGGTATGTGAGAAGATTTCTTAACACATGTGGATGCGTAGAGTTTTATATTTTGAGACTATTCGTTAATTTGAAATATATTAATGGGATGAACTGTCGATTTAAATTATTTTGAAATGAAAAATATATTTCATTACACACGCTTCGGCGGCCGCATGGTCTAAGGCGCTACTTTCACAATATACTAGCTTGCAGATGATGGAAAGATCGTGGCTAGATCCCGGTTGGGTGTGATGGGGGTGGTTTTTCCTAAATGGCTACCCGCTCTCTTTCCCCACTCAAATGCATGTACATTTCCTCTAAATTTGACCTTCCTCATCCCTACCTCATTAGCGTAATTAGTTCTTGAGCATCTAACCCTACCCGCCTCAGTGGCGTAGTTGGCTAACGCGCTAGTCGTGTTGAGCTCGACTGCTGAGGACGGGGAGATCGAGGTTCGAATCTCGATCGGGTAAACTGGGGGAGGTTTTTCCTAAATGGTTTTCCACTCTCCCTCCACGCAAATGCGGGTTCACTTCCTCTAATTCAACCTTCCCAACTCCTAATCCATTAACGTAATTAGTACTTAAAGCGTATAAACCAAACGGGTAGTAAGATGCGGTGCTAAAAGATATGAAAAAAGTCAGGTTTTTAGAAATCACCTCTAATTGATTTAGTCGGCGCCTGGGATCAAATCAGTTCAGCCTGCCTTAAGGGTAAGCTTCCACTCGTCCGCATGGCACGGATTGGATTTTTGAATTCACTCCATTATTTTTAATGAGACTGCGCCCACTGATCCACATCGTATGCATCGAACATCGGCAATGCCGATGAATTTCTATGAAGCAGATTAAAATGCGATGCGTGCGATGTGGAACAGTGAACATTTAGCTGTTTTTCTTAAAATAATTTATTAAAAAGAAAGTAACTGTCAAGCAGACAAATTTTTCGTGTTTACAACTCAAAAGTTGTACAAGAAAAATGATTTATATAGGACGCGTTCTATTTCATGAAATTGTATACAATAATTTGTACAAGAAGTTGTGTCGTGTGTACCGGGCTTAAAGATGTCTAGGCACGGGTAAGTAAGTACCTTGGCACTATTAATTCCCACTTTCATGCCATACCATCCCTATATGTTTTGAAAGGGGAAGAAAGGAGTAGTGACTTCTGTTCTAGTCGTCACCTTTCGAGTAAGAGAAGTCATAGCTTGCATTTTTACCTAATATCGGCAGCTCGTCCCCTTCACTCCCCTCCGAAATCTATGACGTCACAAATAAGAACTACACTAGCTAGACTACTGGGATGAAAGTCGGACGAATACCGACTTTCAACCACCATTAGATGGACTAGTGCACGTCTTGCATGCTTGGTTACGGTCACTTCCATGTATGGGAATATTTTTTTTCAAACCCACTGATGCTTGAATTACATTTAAATGATTACCAGGAGAATATTTTTGCAAAGATAAAATAAAATAATGACATATCTTCAATCAAAGGCAAGCAGTGCTTACCTTGCTTGCCCTGACGCGACGCCGCTGATGTAAACATGCACATGCACATATTACATACATACATACATACATACATACATACATACATACATACATACATACATACATACATACATACATACATACATACATAATCACCCCGTTTCCTTACGGGGCAGGTCAGAAACTGTGCATATAGCTCAAAAAATAACTTTACTAAATTTCTCCACACTTCACTATTCTTGAAATTTCTTTCACTTCAACAACATCCATACACTGACTCATACATGTTTCTTAAAACTTTAAATGTTTCTCTTTTTCACACATTTGTCTACCACACTTGGCCTGGATTACAGAGTGCACAATTTATTATTGTTAAATTCTGATTAATATCTATGTAAAACAATGAAAATAATATAAAAACTTAGTTTATCTAGATTCCTAGAACAATGTATAACAACAAGAACAATATGTTTTACAGAATATAACTGGGGCACACCCCTTGCGGCGACTCTGCATATTACTACTATTGGTTTGTACCAGCAAAATGAAACTGATCTCATCCCTATTCCTTCCCTCTGACTCAATGGTTATGTCAGGGTCCAAAATGCTAATGACACTAATATTGTTTCAGAGTGACAAGAAGGAGCGGGGTCCTCGCAGTTTGTTCCTCAGGAGGTGCGAGAATGGCTTTGGCTTCACTCTGCGACACTTCATCGTCTACCCGCCTGAATCTTATACGGTGAGTTCTTAGGTTAAGTGATCAGGGCCAGATTGTGCTTCGACTTAATAAGCTCAAGTGTGAGTATCCTATTAATGAAACAAGACTAGGAAGATGAATGTTAAGGAAATACATCTGGCATTTGGCAGAAAAAAATCACACTTTTGAAAAAATGCCTTAGTTAAGGCGTTTGTCTCATCTTATCTGTTTGTCATTGATGAGGTTGATGTTTGAATCTTTGGCTGTATGGACTGAGGTTTCTTTCCCTATGTTTTCCCTTTCCTCCACACAATTTCTGAAACACTTCCTCTAAATTCTACCTTCCTCATCCAGACCTCACTTGTTTGGGGATTGAACTGCAGGCTCTTGAGTTAGACGTGTTGATACTTGACTTACATCATCTGTTAAATACAGACTACAGAATGGTCCTAAGATGTGTGGGCCTGTATTTCCATTATTTAAAAACACATCTACAACCTCATTGAAAGAATGAGGAAACCACAAAGTGAAAATATCATTCTACGGTGTACTCTGCCTTTTGTCAGATGGCCATAAAAAAAGTATAAAATAGTTTAAAAAAAACTACAAAGTAATGTACTCTATACATGTATTATGTAACTGTCTCTTTTTATAGATGAGGAAAATCTTGATATCTGTCAATATTATAGTGAGTTTAAATTAATTCTACATTGGTTTGTAAAATATTTATCTTATGGTGATTCGAACATAACCTTTTAGACACACTTGCCTTTTTATTTTTTCAAAAGCTTTTAGTTTTATTCATTACGAGTTTATTCATCTGAGTTGTATTCATTTAACTGCATAGTTAAGAAACACAATTTTCACATGCTGGAAAAAAATTGTTAAAAATCAATAGCATCCAATAGTTAGCCTTTAAAAGTGTCACTCTTGAAAGAAAATTGCCAAAATTTTAAAAAATTGGTAAAATAAGTATTTGTCAATAACTAAAGTTATTACTTTAAATGTGTTTTTTTAAATTACAAATCATGTTTCATACAGCTATCACTATTGACAAATGCTATCACCATCATTAATAATATTAATAGAATACTAATAGCAATAACGTTATAGTATGCTAATATTGAGAGCATATAATGCAATTGTGTTTGTATTCTAAACCTACCGACATACCTACCGCAATTGACATTCATACCTGTGTTGATAAAGTTTATTGGCGGGATAGGGATAGCTGTTGTGAGGAAACAGAATTAGGAATTAAGTTACTCGGGAAAGAATGGGGTTGCAGGTAGTCAATGAGATATTAGAAGACGCTAGGCTGAGATGGTATAGGCATATAATGATGAGGATGGAAATTTAGAGAATAACAAAGAGAATGATGAAAATGAAGTATCTAGGAAAAACACCTCAAGGTAGACACGACAGAAATGGAAGGATCAGATAACAGATAGTAAGAAAGTGTGTGAATGAGAGGAGAGTAATGGAAGTGGTTAAAGGATAAATAATGGTGGTAGGATAGAGGAAGATGGAGGTATTTTACTAAACTGACCCAACTACAGGCTGGAAACAGTTGGTGATGTTAATAGTTTAGTAAGATATGGTGCATAAAATTGTACCACTATTAAGTTTTAGTTTGCAGGTGCTTGGCACAAGTTATTATCACCTGGGAATCCAATTAGGGAAGTCTGACTCACTCTTTCTTTGCCTAATTTTACACCACATTAAAACTAAGGTTTGGCCCAACACAGATTTTAATCAGTGTCTGTCAGAGAAGCACCTAAAGCGCAACACCCAAATTTTAATAAACCACAGCAAAGGGTTATATCGCCAAACCTTTATTTTATTACATATATTCCATTCACGGTAGGAATTAATTACTCTCTGAAAGGTCTTTTTTCCTATCAATATCCTACTATATAGTAGATTTATGGTAGGGAAAAAGGCCTTTCAGAAGTCAATTCCTACCATGAATGGAATATATGGACATTTGGATCACCAATTAGAAAATACAAATAAATTTTGGAGGTTAACTTTTATAACATTTTACTATATTATTGGTGTCATTCTATATGTATTTATAATACTTATACAAAGTAACAAATGTAGATTCAACATATAAAAATATGAAATTAGATCTATTAAAGTTTTTCTAGATGTCAGATATGTCGATTTATAAGGAAATTGAAGTATATCTACAAATTGTTATTAATATTGCATAATAATCTTAATGTACAAAATTTTGTTTACTCTAGCTGTAGTAACATTAGCAAGTTTTTTAAAGTCGTTACCAAGACCCGTATTATGATCACTTAAAATTGATTAAAAATAACTTATAAATGACCAAAAAATATGTACAAAAACTATAAATGACTTAAAAATATGTACAAAAACTCATAATAAATGCACATGACTAAATCAAACACGCATTTTACAATTGATGTAAAATTCAATAAAAAGCCTTTAACAACTGAACTCTTGCATTCTATTAAATATAGCATTGATTTAAGAATATCTGCTTCGGAAATAATAGCCATCCCCTCCCAATGCAACCCTCTTTAGCTCTGTTGTAGTGTATCACCAGAAATGTGTATTTTACAATCACACAAGCAAAGAGGATACAAATTCATGGCCTATATTATATTCTTATTCTGACAACTTTGTGTAATTTTTTTTGTTTGAGTATTTATGCATTTATAAAATGTCAATAATAGGCTCTATTTAAAAATACACTTACTCAACATGAATGCCTTAAAATGACTAAAAAATGACATAAAGCAAGAAAATGTTACCTTAAATTCATTCCATAATGACAAAAAAACTATAAAATATACATTTCTACAACCAGGAGATCACTTCATGAACATAGTTTATATTCTTAATCAGCATTGTAGGTCATGAACCAAACAAATATGACTTATCATCAAAATCTGGGTCCTGGTCATTCATTACTCAATGAGATGTTTGACAAATCATAATTGTAGATGATTTTTTTTTGCATAGTGTTGGGAAGCAGCAAACTTATTGATGGGTAGTTCCAGCTTTATTATAGATGTTTTTTCAACTTTAATAACTAGGGCTGCACCTGGATTTTTTTTTTTTTTAATTTGGAAGAGGGAAGGCATTAGTTGGCTTATCTATTTACTGGCTTGTGGTGAGGCTCTCAACTGGATCTCAAAGAAACCAGAAATGTTTACTAAAGCATTAGGCAAACTTAAATGCAAGTGAAATTATATTAAAGGTAGTGAATTAAATTTAAGTGTACTATTGAATGTATTTACATTTAAAAATCTTTATAATTAATTTGTAAGTATTTTAATCAATTATTATTATTATCATTATTATTATTATTATTATTATTATTATTATTATCACCGCGTCTTACTACCCGTTCGGGTTATACGTACTTACGCTAATGTGTAATGGTAGGGTGATAGTGAGATGAAATGAAGGACCTACAGTTTAACGTGGAATCCGAACCACGGTGGAGGCCTGGCATTCCCCACNCACCGCGTCTTACTACCCGTTCGGGTTATACGCACTTACGCTAATGTGTAATGGTAGGGTGATTGTGAGATGAAATGAAGGACCTACAGTTTAACGTGGAATCCGAACCACGGTGGAGGCCTGGCATTCCCCACATTCACAAGATGTCTTGTCAGAGGTGAAGGAAGGGTTTGGTAATCAGATAAATCTTTGCCAGGACCGAGGATTGAACCCCAGCCACGAGCGTAGAAGTCTGACACCTTACCCCTAGACTGCCAGGTCACCCTTTAATCAATTAAATTAACTTAAATGCAAGTGTGATTATTTTTAAGGTACTGGACTAAATCTAAGAATAATATATAATATGTTTACATTACCATTGTATTGTAGTACCTGGAATAATTAAGTATTTGTGGAATTTCTAGCATTAAATATTTTTGCAAGCCATGTTCTGATATAAACATGAATTATTATTATTATTTATAATTTTTTTAAATTTTATTATTGTGTTTTATTATTATTATATATTTCAGACAATTCAAGTTAAACAACACTTTTATAGCTTATTCAAATAAATTGAATAACATACGTTGCTAAGCAGGGACAAACCAACAAATGAATGTTGGGAGTGGATGGTTCAAACTTAGATTAAACAATATCACATTGAGGGAAAGTGACGACAACTGGTATGAAGGCTTTCATGAGCAGACTGAAGGGGGTCTACTATTATTTTTAATTACTCAACTCTTGTTAGCTTTCACTAATTAAGTTGTATAAAAATCAGTCACAGCGAGTTATTCTTTCGGTTACATTATTTCACTAATTTTTACCAAAGGTACTTTTTATGATTAGTTATCTTTGCGGTGGGGACTACATTGACTTGAAAAAGGATGTGTTCTCCAAGTCTCTTTTGGTAGCTACTTGATAGTATTATAATACTTGGAAAAATCAAATAAAAAATAAAACAAGATGCATTAGTATAAACATACTTGGGAACAGGCGCGCGTATTCAGGGCGGAAGGGGATCAAAGGGTCAGTTGACCTCCTTGCGAAGTTTAGAAAATTAATAAAAAAAAATCAAAATAAAGTTCAAATGTTAGAAAGAATATACAAAACAGATAACTTTACAATATATTTTTTTTTACGCGCAGACATCTCTTAAGCCGGGTCCACACGTGCATTATTCGTCCACGTTTATTCAATGTTTGATATGACTCGCAAGTGTGGGAAAAATATTTGTGTTCATGTATGGATACTTTTGTCGTGCAGTTCCGCATATCAAAGAAGACTAATAATCTCCTGAGAGCAATTCATCCACGAATACCGAATATAGAATATGTGATGTGGACAGCAGGAGCAGCGAAATTGTGGGGGACTCTGCCCTCCCCTCACCCTGGAAATAATTTGTCAGAAATTTGTCAGAGAAGACCGCTTCAAATAACCACTAGACTAGAGGCATCTAACTGGCAGAAAAAGTCAGGGAAGCAAACCTCTAAATAGCTTCAAGGTCATCCAAATTTCAAAAATGTCTGGGGGAGGACAACTTCAAATAATGTTTAGATGCATGCCATTTTGAAGAATTTTCAGGAGAGGACCACCCCAAATAGCCTAGTTTCTGAAATAATTCAATTTTCAAAATTATGTCAGTGGAAGACCACTTCAAAGATTATCTTCTAGAGGTATCTAATTATCGTAAAAAATTAAGGTGAAGATCACTCTAAATAGCTTCGAGGGGAATCCAAATTTCAAAAATTTCTAGCTGAGGAATACTTTAATTGGCTTATAAAAGAATCTAATAAAAAAAAATCAAGGCGAAGACTACTCATAACTCCTAGATTGAATCATTTTTCAAAAAATTGCTGAAGGAGGGCCACTCCAAATAATTTTTTAAAACTATCTGATTTAAAAAAATTGAAAAGGATGACCATGGCTTAAAACATACATAAAATCAAATATGAATGAGAAATTATTAAATGGCTTTAAACAGAATTCTAACATTGTAAGTAACTATATTATTTATAATTATAACCTCACAATAAAAATGATCTGGATTCGTCCCTGTTTAGGAAGAATATAACCATGAATAAATTAAAACACAATAATAATTTGAAACCATGTTCACAGTAATAAAAACATGGCAAATATTTAAAATTCAATTACCATATAAAACTGAGTGTAACTTAAGGTAATCAAAATTGTATAGCACAGTTTTAACAAATGTACAATTGTAAATGATAAATAGTGATTCAATAATTTAGAATCACTACAGTTAACAAGTTATTTTGGGTCAAACCTATTATTTTATGCTTTTCCCGTACCATTTTTAAGACAAAGTATTTAATGTATGGGTTGAAATTTAGTATAACTACAGTTAAATAAGATAAATTCACCATAAGTTGACACCTTAAGGATTGTTTTGGTCATTTGAGTCATAAAATAAAGAGTAAAATAAGTATAACAATATTTATTTATGACAAATATATTTGTGAACCCCTATCATTTAAGCTGACATAAAATAACATAAAAAAATTTTTTAAAATATTTTAACATATTTTAAATTGAGCAACATTCACTGAATTATCCTCATCTTTACACCCTTGTTCTTAAAGTTGACACCTTACTATCCTAAAGTTGACATTTATAAAGAGCATTACAAAACACTTTTGTAAGCTACCTAGAAAATGTTATATCCATCAAAAGAAATAGGAAATCTCATCTCACCTCGTCTAAAAAAAATCTTTCGTTATCATTTCTGAAATGTCATCTTTTTCTGGCCAAACAAATGTAAAGCCTCCTTCTGTTCTATAACGGGTTAATCAGAGTACATAAATAAAATAAAACATACATAGAATTTTGAAGTATATTTTTTTTACTAACATAGGCTACTAGAACCCATATTCCTGGTTTTATATTTTGATTAGAAAATAATGCTTTAAAAGATTTCTATTGAATGTCTGTCAGCAAGTCACTCAGACTGACATCACTGTCATCTTCAATCAAGGGCTCATCCGAATCACTTTCCTTAATACATTTATCTTTTATTTCCCTGAGTGCGTCTTTTTTAGTGCTCTCTTTAATTATCTTTTATTTTTCCTTTCTTGTTTTTCTTTTCCTTTCTCATTTTTTTACTATTTTTCCTGGAATTATATTCTTCCTACATTTTTTGAGTGACAATACTGGGTATGTTTTCTTTAACCCTCTTATTAGAAGATTATAGAATATCATTTGGCCAGAATAAAGCTCTTTTAAAAGGTGATGGTACATCCATTGGGCTAACTGCAGACACATTCTTCCTACTCTGGCTCTGCTCGTTGGTTACTGTTAAATTGGTGGTTTCTTGGTTCTCTAAGTTGTGAAGTACTGGTAATTGTTGAATGAGACATTACTTTTTGCTGGCTGTTCATTAAATAGGGTTTTTGGTACGCTTGTTGCTATGGCATTTGTTAAATCCTGGCCAACAACTTGGTTCTTCAAATTGTTAATGAGTTAAATAGCATTTTGCATTTGTTCAGGAGTGTACTTTAATAGGTTGTTTTTTTTTTGGGGGGGGGGGCATCATAAAGCTGTAAAAAATTAATACATCTTTAGATATTCTCGTTTATCATTGTTATTTACCTGATTGACATATGTCAGTAAACCTATTCATTTTCTGTTCCAAATGTCTACACAGTTTGAATTGACTGTTTAACCACAGTTATTGAATCATAACATTATATAGTAACATTGTTTGAAATGTGTTGAAGCTAATTAATATCATGAAACATAAAATAAAGATGAAGACATACGTTAAGCCAGCAGATCAAAGTATTTTTCAAAATATAAGGAATTTAATGAAATCCTGAACATATTTTATACTTCAACAAAATATGACCACATATTTGAATAAGCAATAGCTGATAGTTGATAACTACATTCATAAGTTAGAAAACTTAACAAAATACAATTTCCAGCTGAAGTATTCTGCTGAGAGTGAAATATCTCTTATTTAAAAGGTAATAATAAAATAATGTCAACTTTTGGTGCTGTGTCAACATTAAGTACATTTACCTTATTTATAGTACAAACAATAATAGTATTATAAATATTCCAAGAAATATTAATATTTTAATACATATTAATATTTTCAATATACATTTATATTAATCATAATAATAATATTATAAATATTACACTTGGTACACCTCATATGAATGTCTAGTTATACTAAATTTCAGTCTCATACATTAATTACTTTACCTTAACAATGGTATGCAAAAAGCATTAAATAATAATATTATTGTGTTATGTATTAATATTAAAAATTATAAAGTAAAAATTTGACGATCGAATGAACTTAAGATAAAATAGTACGTAAATTTTAACTGTGTATATCATAATCACATTCATTATCACTATCCCTTTTGCTGCCTTCACATGATAGGTGACAATCTTGTGACCTAATATGTCTTCAGGTTCTACAAGGGGACCACAGATGGGGCCTGCGCCAAGGCGATCAAGGGCTGGCAATTGATGAGCCCATGGACACTATATTTGTGAAGAATGTGCGCGAAAGTAGCCCAGCTCATGCAGCAGGACTCTCCACAGGTAGGCACTAGTAGTACTACACTAGTAATAAGTTGGCTATAGCTATTAATCTTTCTGGCTTATTACAAATATACAACTTATATATAATATATATTTTTTAATCATGTATTTAAGATTCTTTCAATTCACAGCTAATGCACAATGTAGATAGGTAATACCACTCAAACTGGCTATCACATTGTATTGCAGTCTTCGTTTGTTTCCATATATTGAAGTGAATTAAATTGAGACCTATGAAATCATTTTACCTTATTTTAAATAACTGATACAGTGAACCAACCGCACAGACTTTATTGCTACATTATCTAAAAATGGAGGCACTTAATTAAAACTCATAATATATGTGAAACAAAATCATATACAATGTTGCAAAATATAATTAAAAAAAGTTTTATATTCTAAAAGGAGTATAAATTAATTAACAATAAAAACTTTAACAAAACCATATTGAGAAAGAAGTAACATAACTGTACACCAAAGAGTAACAATCAACTCTCCATTCCCCCTACCTCCATTTAAAAAACATATCTGCTTATAGCTCAAACTATCAGTTTTATAAAAATGTATTTAGAATTAAAAGTTTATTTTTAATTTTTAATAGTCTTACAACTTTGCACTGATAAGTTATTTTGTATCTTAAAGAGCTGCAGAGATATGATAAAAATTGTAGATATTTAATGCTAAGTCATTTTTACAGGAAAATGGGATCCTTTATTTTGTTTGTAATCTTAAACAGTGTCTAGATACTGATTTTGATCAAAATCTTTGGAGCGGATTTTGAGAAAATTGCTCTTTTATTTTTGCTATTAAGTAAACTACCCTTAATTTTAGTGTTGAATATATAATTCCAAAATACCTCAGAGGGGGATGGGGGGATCTTATTAAATCCCAATACACCAAGCCTAATTGGTAAACATTTTTTGGGCCTAGGTCGAGGTACAGAAACACATAGATGGTATTGCGAAAACTACAGTTTTCAGTTTTAGGGATTTATGAAACATTACCATTCATCAAAATCTCTAATTCAATTTTTTCGATGATCACAATACTTCCTCTCTCATAGGGGGCTCGATAAATAAAAAAGTACAACAAAATTGAAATAAAATTGTTCTCAAATGAACAATCTATTTCACTGATTCCAATTTCACTGCTATCCAGTAAAGAATGCAGAAGACTGACTTGGATGTGATTTTTGATTTATACATAATCTTGTATCTGATAATCCGATTAATAGGTAGTGAGATAAAGTTTTACCCTAATAAATTTATATTTTTTTCAACATATGTTGCAGAAACTGTAGGATTTTAAATTATTCATGCAGATAACCCTGAACACAAAGGTGCAGAAAATACATTTGAATATACATAAATTTATTTGTCTATAAGCTAATTTAAACAAAGTCCTTTACCAACTATAATTGTGAATGCAGATATATATATAAAACTGAACCAAAAATATTTCTTATCAGGTAAAATTGGACCATTTGATTAAAACAAAGGCTCATAGTCAGGGCCAACAATGCCTTTGATTTGCATGAAATGGCTATAAGTACTCATACAAACAATTCATAAATGGATATAAATAATCTTCAGATGCTTAACCTTATTGTGCAACATTAAATTTTTTTATGTAATATACTATTTGTATGCATTCATGCTCAGTTTTGGAGTGTTACACGATACCAGAGGTTCCGAAAATATAGGTTGCGAGCCGGATGCCTTGGCAAGGAAAAATTATAAAATAATGAAAGAAATAATGTCACTAATGAATACTGAAATGTTGATGCAGCTTTATGCAGTACACAAAATACCTGCCTGCATCCATTCATGCAAACATACATACTGAAGGTACCTGCTTTCTAATATAATTTATAAATGCTAATAATTGTTGTCGTGTACATTTATATAACTTGTCTTTTCTCCATTATTCCCTTGATAAAATAAACCTACATATTGTCATGTTTAGCTATGGTTATAATCAGTGATTTAGACATATATAAAAATGTATGCATCTCTTTTAATAAGCTTGGGGGCCCCTGCACTAAATAATTACTCAGATTAATTTTATATTAATTAATTATTTTCGCTGCTACATAATATTAAGATTAATAGTCCTCAAATAAATTTTAGAATAAACCACATTTAACTTGTCCAAGGTTTGTTCGTAAAACTCAAGCCCCATTAAAACAACAGTTGTCTTCTATAAGATTTTGTTTTCTTATTGAAAGTGCAACTGACATAATTATATTAACCCCTACATTGGTAATCACATTGTCTCTGTTGTCACTCTCAATAATTTAGTTGGCCAGTGACTAGATCAAAGTTTAATTTCTGACCTGGTGCATTAAGGGAGGTTTTCCCTGGATTATATATTCCCCATCCATACCACACTAGTGTAAATATGTGGTAATCCCAGCCGGGTTCATATATATCACCCAACTTTTATATAATATCATATATGGAGTTCCTTTCTTCAAATTTGGCTACTTAACTAGTTTTGGCTTGGATTTATCTAAAACAATAGTTTATTTTATTTTAAAAGCCTTCATCTAAATTAAATGATTAGTTATTATTTCTGATATCTAAGAACACATTTTAGGAACAAATGTATATGTTGTGTTTTGTAACTACTGTGTGCAGGTGACCGAATCATTGCTGTAAATGGCCAGACCATCACCAGCTATACCTACGCACAGGTGGTACAACTGATTCAGCAAAGTGGCACATACTTGCATCTATTGGTAGTCCCCAAGGAGGATGACATTCTTCAGAGGGTAAGTTAATTAATCAAATGTGATATCATAGGTATTGTTTCCTTAAAAGGTTCTACAAATTCAAAGACATATAAATGTAATTTATTGAATAGAAATTAAAAGGTGGGTATTTTTTTTAATGTGAGCATTTATTACTATTGTATAACAGCTGTAACTTCATTACAAAACTAGGCTAGTGGAACAGATGTAGCTAAATTTCTAAGCTAGGTTGATTTTCTCATAAAATGATATGTCAAAACTCTGAAAAGTAGAACTTTTAATTTATGTTATTGAAATCAGGGCTTTGAAGTTGGTTCACCAAGCCTTCAACTTCGATTCCAACTCCTCTAGACCTATTTTTCTACTGTCTGACTCCAACTTACTCATAAATAACTAATGTGTATTAATTATTAATAACAAATCGACTGCAGTATATTGCTCCAATACAGATTACTTCTTTGGAATTGTGAATTTTAAATATGTCATTCCAAACTACAAACATAAGTCTTAGATAGGTAATATATTATTATTATTATTAACACCGCATCTTACTACCCATTCGGGTTATACGCACTTACGCTAATGTGTAATGGTAGGGTGATTGTGAGATGAAATGAAGGACCTACAGTTTAACGTGGAATCCGAACCACGGTGGAGGCCTGGCATTCCTCCCATTCACAAGATGTCTTGTCAGAGGTGAAGGAAGGGTTTGGTAATGATAGGTAATATAAAATATTTTTATAATGATTATTATAATCTTTCTATTTTGAAGTCAAATTCATTACATTTTATACGGCTCCACCCAAAATGTCTTCCAACTAACTCAATGGGCCTTATTGAAATATAGGTAGATACTATGTTAATGTGCATTTTATTTATGTGAAAGGTTTCTCAATTATATACTTCTATAGTTGGTATTGTATGAATGGTTTGGATACCATTAGTTTGGAATTTCTATCTATGATGTTTTAGCAGTTAGTATATTTAAATAAAATGTATATAAGTCAAACAGTTGAAGTTAGTTAACACTAGAAGGACGGGAGTTTACTGTCTACCTTGAAGGTTTATTATCGATTATTTATTAAGTGACGTGTTTTTCAAACTTAACCATTTTTAAAATAAGTTATATGTTTATAGTTTTTTTTTATTAAATCAAATTTTCCTGAGCTCAAAAATGAACTAAACCATTAAGAATATTATGAAACCTTTAATAAAAATAAATCTTTATAGGCTCATATATAAAATCCATATGGTGTCTGCCCTTCTTGGGTTCCTTCTCCAACCTCCTGATGCCCTAAATAGCTGAAATCTGTAATGGACACAATGAAGCACACCATATTAATGAATAATATCCAAAGCTTTAAAAAATACAATGTGGATGATCCAAGATGGCGGATTCAACTTAAAAATTTAATTCACTTTGGATGAAATTTGGTATCTGAGAAGTTTGTGGTTTTTATATAAAATTATGTCCGAAAACATGGGAATGCTAGCAGTGAACAAACTTTGTGCAGAATTTGAAATTGCAACTGTAAGGGACAGGCCTAACCCCTAGTACTATATACTTAAATATAACTTACTGGCAGTAATTTTGTGTATGGTTCTGTATCCATTGAAAATCAGCATTTCTGCCAAAGCATTTAGCACAAGATGTGTAAGGCACATCTCCTTTACTACTTGGGCTGTACACAATATTTGTTCACTGCATGTACTGGTTCTTTGATTTGTTAGAAGCCTTATAGCTCCCAATATAACGTATGTCTTGCCTTAGATATGTCTAAAATATTATTTCAAAGTGGTGAAATGAGTGAGGGCTAGTGAATGGCAGTGTTTGCAATAAACACAAATTATATACATGAAGAGTTTATAAAAAAACATTATCATGAATTTTGAGATGTAAGAAACAGCAATAGCTATCACCTTGACCACTTATCGTCATTCTAGGGCATGGGGCTGATCACTTTATTTATAAAGGTACCAAAGGTCTGATTTTTTCAGGGATCCTTAGCCATAAAGTTTGGTTAAAAGTCGGGAAATGTATATGCCATATGGATAAACATTAATGACCTACCATACTTTTAAAAAGTGTTACCAGTCAGAATGACCAGGTTTGCCCTAGTGCTAATCTTAGTTAAAACATCTCCCACTTTTTTGTTTTAGTGAGAGAAAGAGAGAGAGAGAGAGGAATTACAGTTTTTTCTAAGGGTTTATTGAGTTGATTGCTACACATGTGTATGAAAGTTTAATTTAATCTTACAGTATAACTTATTTGTTATTAATTTATTTTAGTATTTTGGAGAAACTGCACACAATCCAGAGACTAACCAACGGCCCTTGCGTTTGAAGTCACCCGAAGTGTTGGATCAGCGTAGTAAGACTATGATACAACACCAACAGCCCGCATTGTCTACAACACAACATCACCAACACCACCACCATCACCATCATCACCACCACCATCAACAACACAATCAAAAACAACACCAAACTCGGCCAGCGCAGCAAGATTTGGCGACATATCAGGAGCAGCATCACAGCCGCAGGGGTAGCGAGGGAAGCAAGAGGGAAGGGGGGTATGGGCAAGTGGGGAGGGATTACAGTAGGGGAGTGAACCCGTATTATAGTGGTAATAGCGAGTGGCGAGAAGACATGGTAGTAATTGGGAATCATGCACAACCAGTGGTGTCGTTAACACCTTCGAGTGATGGTCTTGGTAATCTTCAATATGGTAGTTCAAACAGTGTCCCTGCTATCTACTACCCTGGCTCCAGACTTAGTCTGGATGATGGGAGACGAGAATCCTCGGTATCATTGCCAAATGCAGGCTCGAACAGTGATATCAATACCAGCATGTCTTCCCTCGAATCAACATCTACCCTTACTGGTGGACAGGACGGATGTAGTAGTGATGATTCTTTGATTATGTCAAGGATTCGCAAAAGTTTTGAACAAAAGGAAGAATTTCTCAGGCGACCAAATCAACCTATTTCTTGGAACTTGCCAAGTTCTCCAAATAATCAACAAAGTGTCCCCCTATCCCCTCGCTCACAAGCCGTTGTAGCAAGAGAATTTTATGCAAGGCCACAAAAGTTTCAGCGGCCATTGTGGCCCCCACAAAATCCTTCCACAATAGCCACTACGAATACAACGTGTAGACATCAATCTCCACCGCCTAGAATCACACTTGCCACTGTCAAAACACAAAATATTACAAACAAACCTACACACCAAAGCCTTCGGCGTGTGAAGTCTGACATTGATTCAGAGAGAGACTCTTTGTTGTCTTCATCCCCTTTGCAAAGTAGAGACAACAAACCCTTCGAGCGTGCATCCTCGGAACCTCGAGAGGATCACAACAAAGTGTTGAGAGGCCAATTCCTTTGTGGTGGGCCTGTTACAAATGCTCCAACAACCATAACAAATCAATATCAAGATGTGCTTTTCCGTCCGATCGTGACTACAACTGGTAGTACAGGGGCGGCAGGTCCAAGGCATGGCAGTGGTAAAACCTCTTTCGTGACTACATTGTCTCGGATCCATGAGAATATTCCTGCCATAGATTCTTCCACAGAAAACACTAGTGGAAACTACACCTCTTCCAACTATAGTGATAATTTAGATAATTCTGTAGACAATTTCAGGGCATCCTCCCTACCACCATCCCTACCCACAGAAAGTGATAACGGGCTATATGGCCAAACATCAGTTCTCCATGAGGAAGATGCAGCTAGTGATCGATATACTGCACATCCCAAACTACAGTTGGTATCGCGACGAGCGCGCCAATTCGAAACTGGCCAGCTTGTTGATGATGAAGAGGAAGGTGCTGTTGTAAGTGATCGGACTAGTCTATATCGCAGTGAGCTCTCTCGATTGTCAGCTAAGAAGAGTGTACCTAATGTAGCAGTTCGCAAGAGAGAGTTTGAGTCTCGCAGTAGCTCTGGGAATTCCAGCCTTCGGGATGGTAGGAGGACGCACAGAGAGAGCAGATCCCTGGAGAGTGCAGGTAATTTCATTATTGTATTTTACTATAATATATTTAGGACGCTTTAGACTATTAATTAAAGCAAGTGATGCGCCAAGCTATTACTACACTTTTATTAACATCAAAGTGTCTGGTATTTATATTCAAGTTATTCTGAATAGGTTTTATCTAGCCAAAGGGAAAATCTTCTAATTGAATTTCTCTATATACTTCCTAATAAATCATTTTATAACTTTTACTTTCTATCAAGCCCATACGTATAATAGAGAAATAATTAATTTATGATCATGAAAAATATACATGTTTTTACTTATTCCATCGCAGAAAGTATGTTTATTGCCAAAAAGCATAAAATTTTTATTTATGTTGGTTATTTATATAACTGTTCATTACCCTATTATCCAAGTGATTCGACCAATTTTTATTTACATCTAATATTGCTGAGTTCACAGAAGTTAAATTTTGGATATCGATATTGGCTCATCTTTCTACCTTAGGTGAAAAATAATGTTTTTTATAAAAAATAAACAAAGCGTATGAATGTTCTTTATTCTTGTTTTTTTATATTTTTGGAAATATCTGAAATAAACTTAATCTCTCAATTTTATGCTAGATATATAAACTTAATTCATAGTCATAGTACATAAGATTTAGGTAATATCAAATGCATTAAGTGTACATTAAGTTAGTTAAGTGCTAAGTGATCCCATGGTATAATGGCAGCAACATCACAACAACCGAAGATGGTGGAGGTAGAATCAAGCGGCTTGTCTGGCAACAGGTCGATACCCATAGGTAGTAAACATCTTCACTGCACACCCCCAAGAGACTTCCAGCAACAACGCACAGGTATACCAATCTACGTGCTTAATCATTGGTTAACACATGCATCACTTGCTCGCACCATCGTTTCACTCTTTGAATGTTTGTTGGTAACTGCACTTATCATATTGTATTATTTTCTTATCCACTGTGATATCACTGTCATGTTAAATATATGTAGTCTTTATGACTCAAAAACTCTTTTTTTTCTAAGTAAATTTGTGTAAAACTTTTAGAGAACACCTACTTGGCGGGTTATACCAAGACATAAAACATATTTAATCATTGTCATCAAAAACACTGTTACCATTTATCGTTGTATTGTGACGCTTGTGTTTTAATGATAACTAGATCCATCTTTAGTGCATGTATTTAATCAAAACACTTTATTTTCAAACTATCCGCACAAGTGATCACATGATCTAGTGGCACAAATCTTCTAATTGACTGGCTTATCAGGGTGACTGGGAGTTTGAGGTTTGAATTTTGGTTGAATACTCAGGAGGAGGGTATCCTACATATGATTTTTCATTCTTTCCTCACTAATGTAGGTATATTTCCTCTTAGTTACCATCCAAAACCCAAAACTTTTGAATAAGTTGTTAATAAACTGGGTGTTGAAAAATATTAGTAGTAAATAATATTTCAAACTCTTCTGAGGTTTGGAATTTATAAATATGTTTAAAAATTTATATATTTTATATTTAGGATTAGGCTCGTCAGATGCTCAAACCAGGCCTAATATCTAGGGCATAGCGCGAGCCCCCCTTTCTTTGTAATATTCAACTTCAGCGGTGGGGAGGACTTATTTGTCTAGGAGACAGTTAGCAAAAACTAAAAGGGTTTTTTAGGGACCTGGTGACCCTCTCCCATCAAATATTCAGACAATATTTACAGTGGCCTTCAGCTTGAATTTATATATATCTATTTTTCTATGTGCTATTCGTAGTGGTCCTTTCTCATAAACCTTTTGAAATTTGAATGCTACTTAGCATGGTCTTCACCTATTGTAGACATTATTTAAACTGGTCTTCCCCCAGCAATTTTTTGTAAAATGGGTGATTCTAAGCTATTTGGGGTGTCTTCACCTGGAAAATCTTTGAAAATTAAATGTCTCTGAGGGCAAGTTTAGTCCAATTATGCGTAGGGAAGTTAGTTCTTTCCAGAAGGGGAATGCCTCTCTCCTCTGTGTTCCTACACCAATTCTTGACTTTGGTTTGTAAAATGTTTTTTTTTTAAGTTTTGCTGTCACCTTTACAAAAGAAAAGTAATGTATGAAAATTAATATGTATATTCACTGAATGTGGAAATATTGTACACACAAAGAAGTATTTATTTACTGCTGCCTCTCTTTATATGCCAAATTTAATTTCAGTACAAAAATAATAGACTCTATGAAGTTTCCAAACAATTTGAAATGAAGGACAAGACTAGACCAAACCAATGATATAATTGTAACAAATGCCACTAAGCTCCTCTGTAAGAAACATCATCTGATGGGCTGCACATGTACTATTATTTAGTATGGATAGGCATTTCATTACTTGGCATTCATGTTTTATGTTGTATTCATCACATCATAATTTATTTAATTTATACTTGTGAATCCGGATCTTGAGCCCAGGTCCCTGGAAATTCTGGGCCCAGTACCATGGTGTCAATAGTCCCCCGTTGTTTTGGGCTTTTCTAGGTTGTATTATATTGGTAGTTTATATCCAATAGTTAGTAAACAATATCCATATTTATAAATTGTGTGTTGATATTTTCATAAGATTTCTGCGTATTTTCTCGCCACCTGTTCTTTTTATTCATACCACTCCCTTTGATTGTTCATCACCAGTCTTGTGAAAACATATTTGATATTTTAAAGTAAATATTTATTTGTATAGTCAGTTATTATTTGAACAAATCTAGAGGTTACTCCTTTTGCTCTTCACTTTGTTTAAAACCAATATTATCACGCTATTTATTTAATTAGGATCACATCAAATGTTTCTAGCAATTATTTGATAAATAGGAAATATATATCTAGTTACAAACCTCTTTCAACAAATTGGCTAGCTTTATATAAAAATGTATGACCTAAAACTAATTTTATTTTAAATTACTATTTTGTTTGCTACATTTTAATACCTAGTAGAGCTATCCACATATTTATATTGATGAGGTGGAGTTTAGGAATGTAGAATATAGAAAAAACATGGTCCAATTTGTGAGGGTAAAGAATGGGAAACCATTTATTAAAAATCACCTGTAGAACACCCGACTGTGGTTCAAACCTCAAATCTCCCCATCACCAGCAATCCACTATATTTCAAGAGTAATGCAGCTTTGGATCTACACACATATTTGGTTGAAACCTAAATAATTTTATTTAAAATGTCCTCATTTATTTTAAATTTATTATTTAAAAGTCAGCCCAATACAAATTAACCATTTTTACAGGTTTTATAAAAGTAACTACAAACTATAATTTAACTCTTTAGTGAACACTATTATTTAAGCATTTTACTTTATAGACAAATTTATTTTCTCTCACAAAGAACTTACTTATTAAATATTATTTAACTATACTATATTTTATATTTTTCTGGTACATATACTTTGTGTATAGTTCTTCTTTTGTACAATGTATGTCTTTCTCTTTGACCTTTGTTACAATGACCTTAATATTTAAATATTTTATTTGAATAATAATTTGGGCCAGTTTTTTTTCCCACTATATCAATTAAATTAGATATTTCACCTGGTTTTAATTTTCTTCATAATGAAATGAAGTATCTTCTTATGTAAGATGAATTTACACAAAAAATAACTCATATAAGATCTCGCACAAATCTACACATTTATTAATTATTTGCTTGGATCATCCATTATGTTGATGTATGTTAGAATCATACTTGATAATACATTATTTTGCCAAGAAACTTTTTCATCTTTAATCTTACCACACATTCACTTTTGGTGGCCATTAAATGTAATGCAAGTGTGGATATAAACCTTTTTTCTATTTTTAAATATCTGGAAAAAAAAATTTAATGTAATACTAGTTTGTGTATGTATTAATAGCACTTCACTTGATAAATGTTGTAATTCATTATGGTTTGGCAATTTGTTTGTGGTATATATATATATTAATACAATGAAAAGCTTTTTTGTCAGTCTGTCCTAATCATTGTTCGATATCTACTGCACACAAAGGTCTGAACATTATAAGTTAGTAGGTCATGTACAGTTCAAAGCAGAATTTTAAATTTTTGAGTATATTTTCTTAAATTTATTAAAAACTGAGTCAGAAAAACTAAAATAAGATATATTTTTTCCTGTCTGTTTGAAGCAAAAATTGCGTGGTTACCTTAGGCAATGCTGGGTACTTCTGCTAGTGAAATAATAGGTTTAATTCTGTAAACTCTCGAACCACATTTTATAAACTTGCATTTTGAATGTGGTGGAACAGTGCTCAAGTTTTGTTTCATCTCTTATTTTACACTATATTTGTGTGGAAACATTTATATTTATATTTTTGCTAATTTGTTATTGTATCATTTGGTTTAACTTGGCCTATTTTTAAATAATAGTTATGTATCTAAAGTAGTGATATTATTTCAATTCTAGAGCAGCCATTCTGGTTTTTAAATCATGCTATGGATGTTTTTTTTTTAATACATCCTGTTTATTTCTAGAACTAATACATTGTTCTAATAGTTTTTTTAACAACTATACATTCTTCATTAATGAAACTAGTCTAATTTAAACTCACGGGTTTAATGTACAGTACAGCATAAAAATAAGTGTTTTGACATCTATCATTAATATTTTATTCACTGTGGGGTTTTCTATTTCTTAGATTTACTGTGCTCTTGAAAGGGAAAGCACAACCAACATTACTAAGTCTAGTATTCCTGCTGTTTCACATAATTACATTTACCAACAATATGCTTACAAATATTTACTTGTTACAATTTTTTTCCTTAAAGATCTAAATTAATTTTTGTATAAATAATAATTAATAATGAATCTTAATAATAATAAAAATTAAAATAATATAGATTTAAACCCTCAAAAATAGATTAAGGTTCCCTTAATTTCTTAAATCGATCAATATCATCCACCCGTTTAGTTAATTGGGTACTAACCTTAATTTATCTTTAGCTTTATTTTAATTTCACATTCAGATAATTATGAGTTAGGGTGTTCAAAAAGTCTTCTTTTTTTACCATTTCATATAATCTTTAATCTATTCACTTTTTAGCAGATTGTAAAAAAAACTGATTTTAGTTGTTTTCATTTCATTGAAAAATGATCTTTAAGAAAAAAGAATTTGGTTAAACAAGATTTGGTTACACATTGATGTAAAAATTTCATGGATATGTTATGTTGGTTTACAGGTTTAGCAAAATACTCTATTAATAATTAATTTTGAGAAAGGTAAAATACCGGTATTTATTTTTAGGGAACATTCATTCATAAACCCTTTTCACATATCTCTCAGACTTTGTTGTTCCACCCAACACTCCTAAAACACACTTTGGCAAAAAATTATGCATGTATAATTATATAGTAAAGGAAATTGATAAAACTAAATAAAAAGGAAAAATAAACTATTAAGAGTAAATTTGATGAAGAAAGCCCACCTAGTGAAAGAGGAAAAATGTGGGAAGAATCCAATGCACTAAGGGGACATCTTCTTCCTTTCTTCTGTCTTCTATAGTAGAAGTAGTCAGACACACATTTTAACACAAATAAAATATAATTTTATTTGTGTATTGGATTCTTCTCACATTTTTCCTCTTTCACTAGGTGGGCTTTCTTCATTAAATTTATTCAAAGTAGATTATTTTTCCTTTTTCTTTAGTTTTATCAATTTCCTTTATTATAAAATTATCTAGCCATTGGGCCACCTCATTTTTAAGCATAGATAATTATGTCAGTCTTAATCCTTTGAGTGCCAACATTGCTCAGAGCAATGCATGAAATATTTGCTAAAATTGCCTGTGTCGCTCATAGCAATCCCATGTTTTTGAGCTCATAGATCAGTATTAAGTCAACAGATTGGGTCGATTTTATTTCCACCGCATTCTTATATGTTCAAGCTACTTTTATTTAGCTTTGCACTTAAGAGTTTTGTTATATCAAACATGAAAATTATTTTATAACTTTTTACTTTACGAGTTTTATCTTTGGCCTTGTTTATAATCATGGTTACTAAAAGGAAAGCTGTGATTCAAGACACAGAAATACTTGCAATATTTATTGATAGCTCAAACAAGAGCGATACATTTTTTATTGATTATGAAAGCAGTGATTCTGAATTTGTAAATAATGAAACTGAACAGGAATTATATTATAGACAAAGTGAAAGATCGGAACAAGTAGGAGTGGCAGTTGTCATTGATAAGGTGAGTGTGAATACGAGTGATTCCTATAGGGATGAAATAAATCTTGAAGATCAGGATAGTCCACTCCAACCTCGTCACATTTATTCAGAAGTATCAGGTTTGAAGTTTCTCCCCTTCTCCCTCCCCTTCTGATTCCAAGCCAATTATTTATTTTAGACTTTATTTTACTATACCCCCGCTAAAGTTGATGGTCACTGAAACAACTGCTATGTATAACCCAATTTTAGTGTAAAATCTAAAGTTAGTTGTTTTTGTAATCTGATATTTACTCAGTTTTTTATGTTCTTTTCTGTGATTTATTCTATTTCAAGCTATTTACATTTTCGAAGCTTAAAAATTAATGTTAAAGCAGTATTTTTATTCTTTTTAATAATTTGGCTTGTGATTTATTTATTATATTAAAAAAACTTAAAAAATTATATGTATAATTATATAATCGGATTGGCAAACATGTTAGCTAGTTTATGTAAAAATTTGAGTGAAAGAAATTCAAAGACTAATAAGTTATTAAAATTCAAAATCCTGAATTCCTCAGCAAAATAGCTTGGCACTTTTAGCACATTTTTTTTTGTCAATTCTCTTGGCACTCAAAAGGTTAACATGAGAGGGAAAACAGGCCAAAAATAGTACATTAAAAATTAAATACGCTAATTTTAAAATAGCTTATGTTGTATGTTGGTTGATGTTTACTAGCTGTTAGGATGGTTTTAAAAAAAAAAGATCATTGAATTAAACAGAAAAATGGCCGTTCACAAAGAAAAGCTCTCTAAAGGTTCAATCAAGATAAATTTTTTTAATGTGCTCTTGAAAATCTGGAAAATTCAGAGAATTTTCTAGAAAAAGTTTTGTAGCCAGTGTGTTCAGAACTAGATACTCTTCAGATATTTATTATCATCATTTAAGTCACTAGCAATCATATTCCTCTCTTTCAGAGCCCCCTTCATCACCAGGTCCATACGATGATATATCAGGTCCTGTAAAACTCCGGGCTCGCTCCAACTCTGCTGAATCATGGGCAGCAGCAATGGTCTCCCGCGGCCTTCAAGCCAGCCGCAACACCTTGGAGTGGCCTCCGCAAAGGGCGCTGCAGGGTGCAGAAGAGCCACAGAGGCATAAGGCTGTACGGCAAGACTCCTACCTGGCGGCTGTCCGCACACCTGTCACATCAGGTATGTGCTATATAACATATATAAGCATGGCTTGCAGTAGCACAAACTGGCCAATTTAAGCATGAAAATAGAAAAAATCTACCGGAAACCTTCAAACATTAAGAATAGTTTTAGAATCTATTAAAAATTTTATTTCTGGTTATAACTATATGATGTAGGCCTATATTACCAACTTTCTTCTAAAATAATAAAGTAAATAACACAATCATACATAACTTCTCATATAGTATAGTTCTTTAAGGGAAAAAAACGCCGCCTCGGTGGCATAGTCAGCTAACGCGCTGGTATCGTGTTGAGCTAGATTGCTGAGGATGTGGAGATCGAGGTTCGAATTTCAGTTGGGTGAACTGGGAGTTGCTTTTCCTAAATGGTTTTCCATTCTTCCTCCACGCAAATTTGTTATAACTTCCTCTAAATTAAACCTTCCCAATTTCTAACCCATTAGCGTAATTAGTACTTAAGCATATAACCCAAAGTGGTGGTACTAAAAAAAATTTTTTTTAAGGAAAACTTCTTTTCACTTTTTGAGTTAATTGTATTTTATTTGGAAAAAGTCACAGAAAAAGTGGATAGATACATATAAAGGGAACGAACACAATATTAATTTTACAAAAGTATATTATAGTTTGGAAATTAAAAAAATCACTATAAAACCTTTTTAGAAGTTTTTCTAAGAAAAACATTATTTTCATAATGATATGAAGGTCTTCACAGATAAGTTTTGAACAATATTTATAATGCCATTTTTTAATATTGTTTTTAAACTTCAAATCCTTAAAAAAATAATTTCATCGTAGTCCTAATCTCGAATGTCAAAAAGGTTAATGATTAAAATACTTTCTTTTAACGAAAAAGTAAAAATCTAAAGGGCTATGGAAAATTACCATTTTAGCTTAATAAACAAAGTCAAGATTGGGGAAATTGATGGTTTTAATCATCCTTAAAATCATCCAGACATGATACCCACCTTCCTCTATGAGACCAAGATTAGAATTCATGGTCGTTGAAAATGCAATCTTCACAATTTGTAAAAAACAACTTAATAGGCTACAAATGACCTGTAGTCTACTTTTTTTGACTTAAAAGACTCCAAGTACCAATTAGCAAACTAAAGAAATAACCACCTCTAAAATAATTAATCAAACAAACGTAATAAAAATAATAAAATAAATAATGACTGAAAAGATTGTTCAAAATTAAGTATTCATTTTCCTGACAAATATTTACTAGCAATAGCTTTCATTAATATACTGTACCCTAGTTTTCTATGAGTAACTGCCATTTAAAGAAACCTTTATAAACACATAAAATTTAGAAAATCTGCAAAATTGCTTGTAGTTCCAGAATGTGTGTCAAGATAATTGTTTCTAAATACTTTCTGCCCAGGAAATACATATTGAGAAACAATACTAGCACCAGTTAGAAGGAACTTGATCAAAATTACAAATATATTATATTACCAAATCAAATTAGGTACCTACATCAGTTCACACAGATACTTAATACACCATTTTAGCTTTGACTGACTCTAATACAGGTTATCATACTATAGCTGTGGAAATTGTACATACAAAGAAAAATAAGAAACCTTTGTTGACAACTTATATCCATGTTCTTTTAACTAATTAATGATAATTTCTTAGGACATTTTTGAACCCGGTCTATAGTCTTAGATAAAATCGTGAATTGGAATAAAGCTTGCTAGTTTGCCAATTATAATTAATTGGATATATCAGAAAATAAGTTAAATTGTTAATACATTCATATACATTTTTTAAACTCCAAAGCTAAGACTTGTATTCTAAAGGATATTAACTACTATAACCTATTTGACAACTATTGAAGTTTATTATTTTACATATTATATTAAAATTATTATTCAAGTTCTTTGGCTTTCATATCACCTAAAAATTATTTGAATGCATTAGCTTCCATATTATCAGAAAACTGTTATTAAAGTGCATTAACTTCCATACTTTCTGACAACTATTAAAGTGCATTAGCTTCCGTTATAATCTTACATTTATTAAAGTGCATTATCTTCCATATTATGTGACATTTTTCTTTTTTGCACCATATTTTACTACCCATTCAGGCTAATGGTTTAGGGGATTAGGAAGGTTATATTTTAAGGAAATGTGCCCACATTTGTATTGAAGTAAAATAAAAAAACCTTTTGGAAAAACCACCATCAGTACATTCAACTGGGATTAGAACCTTGATGTCCCTGTCATTGGCAGCTTAGTCTTCTGCCAGAGTAACACGTTATACACCAAGCGGCCACCGAAGCTGGTCTGACAACTATTAAAGTGCTTTGAGCTTCCAAGTTATCTGAACAATTAAATTGTAAGGTACTTCCAGATCACAAATTATCAGGAGACTGTCAAATTTAATTCCATTAAATTATTTTACAACTTTTGAAATGCCGTTTTACAAATTATCTGGAGGGTGTCAAAATAGTCTTGCAAATTATTTGACAACTCTTAAAATGTACTCCTCGAAATGACCTAATAACTCTAAAAAGTACATTTTTGCATATAATTTGACACCTATCAAAATATATTTCACCAAATTATCTATCAGCAGTCAATGATCTTTCTTCATAATTATATTTAAACTGTCAAAATACAACCTTGCCAATAAATAATATGTTTATACAAAATCCATAGTGTTTGTTAGTTGTGGTATTTCTCTAAGTTGGCAATGCTGCCCTGCTTGTCATTGATGGTATAGCAGTACCGGTTATCAGTTGTGCTACCTTGAGTTAAACTACCAACCAGGTAGGTTTGAAGATAACACCATTTGGCATGTTGGCTTTAGTCTGTAAATACGCCCTTAAGGAAATTGTGCTGCTTGTTTCCATTGTAGATTATTTTTGTGTTATAAATCATGAAGCTTGACGTAAAAAGCTATATAATTTATGTAAACAATTATTTATCAATCTTTTTAATTGTGAGTCTGTGTATACTGTATATATATTATATGTATTTATTTTTTATTTCACTGCACAAAATAAGACAATTTGTTATTGAGCCTTGGACATCAATCTTTTGATTTTGATTATGTAGAAACATTAAGTTTCTTTGTTCTTTGTTCTAATTACTATCAACAGGATGGCAAAGTGGTAGTTTTTTCTTTTACATCAGACATGTGCAGGTAAGCCAGCACATGTGCATTTAATTGTGCATGATTAGTGAAGCTTAGAAGATGGAAAATGATCTTTAATTATGGATATAGCCACATCAAACATTATATCTATAAATTTGAAAAAGATTATACTATAAAACGACACTTGGAACTCTGCAGCCTTGACTTAATGCGCCAATTCTCTACCATTCCTGGATAGCTATGAGTTAGAGAATGGCACACTAAGTTAAGGGTCTCAGGTTTAATCCTCATGTCAGATGTCATGTTAGATTTAGCTATATCTATAACTAAAGATAATTTCCATCTTCTAAGCTTTGTTAGACGTCTACAATTAACTTTAGAAGCGTTGTCTCACCTTTATGTTGTTCACTTTCATGTACAAATGGTAGCATAAACCACCCCTGAGTCGCTGATGGCTGCGGTATTTATGGTAGCTCAATTGTTATACAATGATTTCACATGTCCGTCACACAATGATTTTGCATGTCCATCACAGACTCTGCCTTAACTATGAGTGAAGAATGACCCCGAGCACAAATTGGTTTCGGGATAGCTCACTGGTAAAGCATTAGTGCGCATAACTAAGTATCCTGGGTTCAATTTTCATATAAAGTTATTATTTTTCAAATTTATGAATAAAATAACATATTTATAAGGTCTTTATGTTTAAAAATGAGATGGCCCAATGGCTAGATAATGTTATAATAAAGGAAATTGATAAAACTAAAGAAAAAGGAAAAATAAATTACTAAGAGTAAATTTGATGAAGAAAGCCCACCTAGGGAAAGGGGAAAAATGTTGGAAGAATCCAATGCACAAAGGTAACATCTTCCTTTCTTCTGTCTTCTATAGTATAAGTAGTCACACACACATTTTAAAACAAATAGGACAATATTTCGGCATTGTTGGCTTATCAAACACACAGAAGAAAGAAGAGAGTGCACATAACAGGAACACTGAATTACTCCATTTTTAATATAAAGAAAAACTGTTAGAAACACATTGTGCCAACTGTTTTTGGGAGTGAAGATACATTTCTTGGCTATGGCTAGTATTTATATAGACTTATTAAAAAAAATATATAATATTTTATAATAATAATAATAATAATAAATAATCTTATAGAAATTAACTATCTTCTGTTGAGGTCTGGTGGTAATCTTGATTTGGCAATCCATTGGTGGGCCAGTTCCCACTGTATAAGTTGAGAACATTTGCACTGTTTGGGAAATGCTTTTAATATTTCGGTGGTGTAGCAGGTTTGAAAGTCCTGGTTGTATGTACCAGCATGAATGGGTACAGGCTTGTCCGGATCTTTGTGGTTTCTTCATCAAATTTACTCTTAGCAGTTTATTTTTCCTTTTTCTTTAGTTTTATCAAATTTCTTTATTATAGAAATATTTATAAGGTCATAATTATGACAAGATTGACTTTGCTTTGGCTGGAAATTGGCTATCTACTTGCTAGAAAGCATTTAATTTATTCCATATAACATTTTTTTATTTCTACTTCATAAAAAAATACTGTAGGATTAGGCCTACCACAACCTTAAACTCAATGAACATAATTAACTTCCTAAAATGATAACTAATAACTTGAATATAAAAAATAGGTGTATAACTTGAACAGGTAGTAAGAAGTGGTGCTAAATAAAAAAATCCTACTGTATTAGTCATTTGTAGCTATGTGTCGTAAACCTTCACCATACAAGATATTAGTTGGATTAAAAGTGCTTCTCTTCTTTGTCAAAATAGTTTATGGACCGGGTCTTACTAACCTTCTGACTAGAATCCTCCATTACTTATTTACAAGTTAAATTATTTAGATAGGCTTTTGTTATAGAATTGGCATTATGGTGCATTTTTTAATGGTAATATATAAAGATTATATTTTAATAACTAATACAAATTGACAAGGGTGTGTGAAAGCTCAAAACTTTTACTTGGCTTTGAAACAAATTCTGACTTCGACAATTAAAAAGCTTTGTCAATTAAAATATTGGCAGCTTAAATACTCATTTGATTGTCAATTATTTTTTATTCCGAGCTGTTATACCAGGTGATACATTTAAGTAGAGACACTGGAATACCCTGACTATGAAGCATTTTATAAAAAAAAATGTTTTGAACCAAAGTGTTTTGTTTTTGAGGTGAAAACGGAACAGCACTAGCTATTTTTGTTTTTGTGGACGTATTCAAGGTTAATTTGATGTCAATTTTTTTTTTAATGTAGACCTTTACTTTACATCTATTACTTCTTCCAGCTTGTGGTCTGGGTCATTTTTTATTCACGTTACATATATTTATCACTACCGGCTTCCTAGGCTTGCCGTAGCTTCATATGCCCTATAATCTAACTTAAGACTAGAACAGGCACAATATCCAGTCTCCGGCCATTAATTGATCAATGTGGAGGGGTAAACTCACATTTCACCAATGATAAATTTTTCAGCCATGGCAGGAATTGAACCCGAGACCCTTAGCTCAGTAGGCATACATGTTACCGACTGTCAGATTTTTTAATGTAGACCTATAATTTTTTTAAAAGCATATACATTTACATAAAAGAACACACAAACTTTTTCTAAATAATTTTTTTATTTGACATCAATTTTCATATATATTTTAACTTGTAATTTTTATTAATTACATTAAAAGTCCTCAGCAGTCTAGCTCAACACGAAAGTAGTGGGTAAGCTAACTACACCACCGAGACAGGTAGCATGATTCATAAGAATAAAATGAAATATTACAAACATTTGTGAAATATAACATTTTCCAAGTAATTTTAGTGCTTAAAGCTATATAAATAAACACAATGTAATATTTTTCCAAGTATATAACATCTAATAAAAACATTCAATCTTCGCCCACTCCTGCAAATTGAGAACTAAAAGTACTTAAAAAACTATTTTTTTAAATATCAAATTATATGAGCAACCCAGACATTTTGGTTAATAAATTTTTGTTTACATTATTTGACAAAATTCTACCAACTGATTTTTCTTATAAATTGGATTTAAAAATTATTTTTATAAATTTTTTTTTTTAAAAGTTGATTATTTTAGATACAAAAAAATTACATTTTTCATATATTAGTCGAGTTCACTATCATTGACACAAGATAAATCAATCTCTTTTAATGTGCTATACATACTTATTGTATCATTATTATTGAATACCTTAAAAAAATTCAAGATTAATTATAATGCTACCCAGCATTGCTTACACATTAATAATCACTTATTTACAATTCAAATATAGACTTATCTTCATTGTACACCTCTACTTTCTGCTACAACTTTAAAAAGTAGATTGAGTCGCATAAAATATTTTTTTAAACATTCAAACAATCAAATGAATTGCTATTAATTTGTTAAAATTAAAGTTAACAATTAATATTTAATAAAAAGTATTCAGTTTTCTCTTATTTTATTGTAAAGGCTTTTTTAGCACAATGTAGTGGTTGTTGCACCTGATAAATAGAACAGATAGTAAATAATGCATTTTATTTTTTTGTCATTCTCTGTAAATAGCTAGTCTATTTATAGGCTACATATTTATTGATATAACTGTAATTTTTAAGATATATTTCAAAATTAATTTCCCTATAGGATTGATGTCTTATTCACAGTTTTCAAAACAATGCTATTTTATTTGTCGCTTGCTATGTATTTATTATTTAATTTTCCCCCGCCTTATTCTTTTTCTTTTTTTTCTTTCTTTTTGTCATTGTGGCTGCACTGTTCAGAACGCTTGGGCAGGCTCTTAAAACGCCAGACAGCACTCCCAATGGAGACTCCAGAGGAGATTGAAGAGCCCCCATACCCCAAACCTACCCCTGCAGTTCGACCCAATCAGCTGAATATCCCCCACCCAATACGCCCTGCCAGTGCTTTAATGCCCCTCACAGCAGCGGCAGTCGTGAGCCAAGAGAGAATCAGCGGCCTCTCGTCAGGTCAGGATTTATTGTACATGTTGCATGGGTGGGCCCGACTAACACTTGAAGGCTATTGAAGTAAAACTACCCTTGGAGATCTGGCGGTTCTTTATAAAATCCTGTCCAGGTTTTTAAACCTTTCCAATATCCCTTGTTTTATGTGTAGGCTACCTCAACTAACAGGTCAAATTTGGAAACTAAATTAGTTAATAATCTCCACTTTGTAGTTATAAAGTATATTTATTTACGATCATTATCAAAAATGTCTTGGAAAACTGCATGAGTCCTAACTTTTCTATTTTATTGATAATCCTGTCAACTAACTTATATACACTAGCCTGATGTTTATTTGAATAAACATTGTTATAGATCTTCCACACTTATCTCCTACTTTTTATCTGTTGAAGAAATCCATTTATTTGTCTTAACACTAGCATCAAAATTTTCTGGTTGATTAAACGTTGCAAATGTAATATTGGGCTACATGATTTCTTATCACACATGTTTATTATCTACTCATTATAGTTTCCTTGTCTAGTTAGCTTAAGCCTGGTGATCACTCAAACATTCTTTTGTAACCTAGCATTTTTTTCAAAGTAAAAAATGAACACGATTTTTTTTTAAATCTCACACTTGGATTTTAAGATGCAGGTCACATTTTTCAATTTTTCAACCATTATAAGTGATCTATAAAACATATTTATATTGGACCTATTTGAAATAATGTTCACATATTAAAATAGTAAATTTTCACACATTTAAATAAATATGTACTCTCTTTAGTTGAACTTTGTTTAGGGGTTTTTAAATCACATACAGATTTTTTTCATGATTCACCCCACATAAGGGATTGTGAGATTTTCTGTATCACTCCCACCCTCTCTCTATTCTCTCTTAAAAATGTCATTCGATTTGGTAAATTAGATTCTGATGTTGAGCTTTCTTCAAGACAGCTTTATTGATCCAAGCCGACGATATAATCAGATAGGTGAAATATGAACACATTTCTACATTCAACACCGAATTTTTATATATTTTTTCCATCCAAACAAATTATGATGATAGTAATAATTATTATTATCAAAACGAAAAGTCATTTGTTGTGTGTATTGTAATTAAGTAAACTATTTTCTACTGATCTTGCATGGGACAAGGTTGCAGGTATCTTCATACTTTTCACTAAACATTTCTCGGGGGTGTAATAACTTATGACTGCAATAGTAGGTTAATTATGGCATCAAGAATTGTTGGAAGTCTTCTACACATATTTCTTTACAAATCTATCCAAGGGACAGAGCGCTGCAATAAGTTATCTTTCACATCATAATTAAAATATAACTTTACTTGTTTGACACAACTTTGTTGACAAACCATCTGCTCTGCTAATATGAATAGTTTTTCACTTTTATTACATTATATCAAAAAGAGATAGATTCATTGGGAAGTGCACATTAACTTGTTACTGATCCTAAATATAATCATACATTATGTCAGGATACTTTATGTTGTTTTTCCCAAAATAGATTTTTGGTTTGGCAGCCCAATGATTATTATTTAAGTTTATCGAATCTTTCAACTGACATTTATTAATGATTAATGGAATATCATTTTAAGACTTGGATCCATGCTAATAAATGACAATATAAATAATCACTATCGCATATTATACTCAATAATAATGAATATTAAATAGCGAATGGCAAAAAAAGTCTTATATAAATAGTTATTAGACAAAAATCGTATTTAAAAAATTGTTGCTATGGGTTTGCTACTAATTGCATCATTTATGTATTCTTTGATTCATAAATGTTTTCATGTGTAAGTGCATGCAATATATATATGTCTATTAGGAAATTTTAATATTTTTTTTTTAATTAGCTAATATGTATTAAGATACAAAAATAATACATTTGTGCATATCAACACACGCATGCACTTACACATGAAAACAACTATGAATCAAGGAATAATTAGATGATACAATTAGTAGCAAACACAAAGCAACAATTTTTTACATACAATTTTATATATATATAAAATTGTATGTAAAAAATTGTTGCTTTGTGTTTGCTACTAATTGTAATTTGTAATTGTAATTTTTTACATACAATTTTATATATATATATAAAATTGTATGTAAAAAATTGTTGCTTTGTGTTTGCTACTGATTGCAACATCTAAGTATATATATATATATATATATATATATATATACACACACACACACACACCATGAGTCAAATGTAAAGAAAAATTCCTGGCAGTAAATTTAAATATATTTGCTTGTGTTGCTATTATAATGTAAACATTAAGGTATCAAAAGACACAGTTAAATAAACGTGAAGCAAAAGTAAGGGTCCAAGGTGTAAGCACTAATATAAAAAAATCTGCAGGTACACAGAATGACACTAAAAACCACATCACATAATATTATTTTGGTATGACATTAAGCCCGTTCATCAATAAATGAGAGATGAATACTAGCAATAATTTGACCAACATTGGTGGCCACTCAGGCATGCTCCAGGATCAACTTATTCTAGTTAATTATTCTATTGATGTAGAAATCCAGATTTGAACCTAAATCTTGGGTTTTAAGTTGTTTATCTAAATGGTTTTGTCACTCACATGCCACACAATTATAAATATGTTGGACTAAATGCCCAAAAATGGCCAAGGGACAGATTTTTTGCTCAATTCTAGAATTGGACGTTTTAAGGTGACCAAAGCCCGAAGTTCTAATCAATTTCAGAATTTGGCCGTCTCAAAACAGCCAAACCGAGGATTGTGTAATTTCCAAACAATCAAAGTTGACAATACAGTTGTTAGGTTTGGTTAGGTTAGGCTTCAAAAAAACAAATTTGTTCAAGTGGTATTGATAATTTAAAATAAGTTTGTAATTTCTGTCTGGTTTTATTTGCATATCAAAGGGATCCACTTGCCCTCTTGAATTTATGTGATTGCTCAAAATTGGGCGCACACCACCTGCTAACTCTGGTTGAGAAACAAACTAAAATACTATTTCAAGCTTTGATCATATAGTAATTTCACAATCCCAGATTTGGCTGTTTGGAAATGGCCAAAGCCCGAAATTGAATAGAACTTCGAACTTTGGTCATTTTAAAATATCCAATCCTAGGGTTGAGCAAAAAAAAAAAATTCTTCGATTGCCTATTTCTGACTTTGTGCCCAACACTCACATTTCCTCTAAACTGTACCTCCTTCATTACCAACCCCATCATTGTAAACTATGAAATGCAAACATGAGATTATAACTACATGGAGCTAGGTGAATGGTTCATATGGATAGTAAGATAGAGTACAAAAAACAAACTGACATGAGGTTGATTGTTTAAGGGGTGAGTTTAGGAAAAGAAAGAGCAAAGATCATTTCCAAAAAATGAAACAAGTTTTTGAGTATGGTCTAAGCTAGGGCTCAACCTCAAGACAGTGTTCAGCTCTTTCTTAAACTCGCACCAATGGTCGGTCGCCCATTACAAGATGTCACGCTTGTTGAATACAGGATTGCTGATGAGGGGGGTGGCCAATGTCCAAATTTTAAGTGGGTGCATTCAGGATGGATTTCTGAATGTTAATTTTTATTGGGGTTTCCCTAAATTTATATTCTAATGTGAGTGCACTCCCTCTCAACAACCCCCTTTGTCCTTAGAGCTTAGATTAACCTATTAATAATCAAAATCTTAAACATTTGGACAAAAAAAAAGTCTGGTTGAATAATAAGATTGAAGCTCTTTGATGTATACATATATTTGATTTTGTGACCTGCAGTTTTTTTTTTGTGTTTTTTAGGGGGTTTCTAACCTATCTACTTTTCATGTTACTAAACACTGATGTTGTTAGTTAATACTAATGTGGCAAAAAAGTTATTAATTGCAATTTGATTTAAAACACACACTCAACAATGTGGTTCGGATTCCACGTTAAACTGTAGGTCCTCCATTTCATCTCACAATCACCTTACCATTTACTCATTAGCATAAGTGCGTATAACCCGAACGGGTAGTAAGACGCGGTGCTAATAATAAATAAATAAATAAATAAACACTGTTTCCAAAACTATAAAATGTTATTTTAAAAACATTTGTGTTCAATATATTTTGCATCCAAATCATGTATTAAAAAATCTAGCTATTACTAACCATTTCCTGAACTAATAGCACATGACTTAAAAATAGCTTTGATCTAGAACAGAAACATTACCCAGTCTATAGGGCATTAATTCATAATTGTGAAAGAGTAAGCCCCAATACAGCAAATTTCCCTAATAATACTTTTTTTTTGCTGTACTGAGAATTGAATCTGGATCCTTATCTAAAGGAAAACATGTTTATGAGCTAAGAGATATTTTATTCTTAAAGAATAATAATCACCTGCCCACATTTGATTTTATCCTCACACATCTAGTTCATAAAAATGAAATATGACTGATTTTAATATAAGCAATAAAATTCAAACCTTAATCACAAAATAAAATTTTGCACTAGACATTTATTTAAATTTTATTTAACAGTAGTTTCTCTCTCACTGTTGACATATAGCTCCTCTCCTCAAGCTTCAATTGTTTGTATGGTTGTTTCCAGTACTGTGTAGTTTTGATGTAGCATGTTTGTTCTGTCCCTTGTTCTCTTGCAGTTCCTAGTGAGACTAGCAATGTTGACGACATGACCCCTGTTGTGGTGCGCAGAGAGAAGAATTGCTCAAACCTCGGTGAGCGACTTCTCATTTGATCTGGCTAGGGTTGTGTGTATAACAAAAATCTTGAGATATTCATACTTTATATTGACAAAACTACAAGCTCTTAGCCTTTCCTCCATTTTATAATACTCACACAAAACACACATATAGTGAGTTTCTATATATTATTTACCTTTTAGTTTGATTCTTATTTACACTTGTTCTGACTATTTACCATATGAAATAACCAACCTAAGGAAAGTAAATCAAAGAATATTTTAAGAAAATTCACAAACTTTCACTGGGAAATAGAACAGAAAACTGATGATTGAAATATCCACTTCCACTACTGAGGCGAATACTGTTTCTATATTTTTAATCACTTAACATTAATTCAAACAATACCTCTTTGGTGTCTTTCACTTGCTGCCACGGAGACTTTACCATTATTACATATTTATTCAAAATTGTTTTAGAGTAGTGATTAAAACTGACTTAAAGATCAAATATAAAAAAATGTGTCCCTCAACTCAAACTTGGGAACAAGACATGTTTAACACTAACACATATTAAGTCTTATGTTCTCATTAATTTTGTTTGGGGTACTTATTTAACATTTGCTTATCAATAACAATGTTGTTAAAGAGAACTCAACTTACAACCTAACTCAAATAACATCATATTTCACATTAACAAATAACCTAAGTACTAGGCTGCCTAACTTGAATAGATTGAAATAAATGATTAATATTTTTGAGCTGAATAAAGAAATGTTAAAAAACACATGTATTATTTAAGTCAGAGAAACTTTTGAATTAAAATCTGTCATTTTGAAACTACTCCAAAGGAAGCATTCAGAGTTGTTTATAAAATTAGTATAGCTAGGGTTAACCAAACTCTTTTTTTTTATCTCAATAAAATATGCAGTAATTTACAATTAATTTTGCTTGTCCTCTTAAGCATATCTCTAAATTTAAAATATCTTACAAATAAACATTTTGTAACCCTCATAAATGGTCGCATGGGTTGTTGCGTTACTCTTGCAGTAGACTGGACTGCCACTAACTGGGAGATTGAGGGTAGAATCTTGGTCAAGTCTACTTGAGGTGATTTTCCCAAATTGGTTTTGCCACTCTCCCTCCATGCAAATGTGGGTACATTTACTTTAAATATAACTTTCCTAATATATAAAATCTATTAGTGTAACTTGTACATTAGCGTATAACTCAAACGTTTAGTAAGAAACAGTTCTAAAAAAAAAAGAATGCCTCTCAAAATCTAACACGTTTACATTAACTATTTATTATTATCACAATATTAATGGTCTTCTTGACAACTTATTTATTTAGTTTTTGATAATGTTTTTAAACTACAAACTTGTTGTTTTTGGTATGCAACCCTACTTTTTCAAAGGTTAAAGTTATTTTACTTTAATTAACATTGTATGAATAATGTTTATCTGTAAGTCCTGTTTCTACCCAGCCCTTTAAAGTCGCTTCTTGCAAGAAAGGGAGGTAGCCAACCAGTTATTCCCTTGTTACAGCAGAGGAAGAGCGACTTGTCAGGAGGGTCTCGTATCTGAAGGCAACATGGGGTGACCGGATGCATGTTGACAGCGACTTTGATGCCAGTGACACAGAGGCATCTTACGTTCAGCATCAAACGTAAGTTCCTTTTGACATAATTTCTGTGTTTTGTTAATGAAAGAGGAACATTTCATAAATATTATTTTATTTGGAAGAAGGTACAGGAAAGGAAATATAATTCCACCTTTCCTGTACCTTCTTCCAAATAAAATACAATTGCCTCGTAAAGTGAAAAGAGGTTTTCCTCATAAATAAATAAACATTATTTTAAAAGTTTATTTTATAGTTTTGTCTAATTATATTTTAGACTTAATAAAATAAGACACCATACAATATTGTTTTTGATGGAATACTTCAGCTCAGGATTTACTATGCATTTATCTGTTAGGCATGCTAAAATGATGTAATTACCGCAAATCTATTTGGGGTGAGTCGTTGCAACTCTTTTCAGATATAGAAATATTAACATTGCTATTGAAATATCTCTCAACATAAGTAAAGGTTATGTTTCTATTTGATAAAACAGAGTAATAAATGTTGAAAGTTTGATAAACATAGTTCCAACCTTCCAACATAATATTTGTTTGTCTTTCATTTTTGATTAACTTATATTAGCAGATTTTCTTTAGCAGATTACTGTATACTGTATATACTGCAACATATACACACCTTTACATAAATTAATAAAATAGTTAATATGCTTGTTTATTATAAAGATATTTTATAAGAATACTTTTTCTCATTATTTTGTGACTAAATTTACAGTGGTAAAAAGAAGTGGCGACCACCACCTTTTCTTGAAGATATTGAAAAATTACGACAATTGTTTGAAGAATCACCATCACCTTTGCCTTTTCGGCGACGGTGAGAGTTTTACCTCTTTGTGCTTTGTTTGTTCTTGTAGGGGTTGCCAGAATTGATAATGTTAACATTTGGTTATTATTATTCCTATGTAGTACTCAATTTAGTAGTTGATGAACCCAATTAGATAAGCCATTTTAAAATAAAATGTTATTTTACTCAAAATATTTGCATTTACATGTCATGAATAGACAGTTCTCAGCATGTATTTTTCTTAAATCACACTGTTCTCACACATCGAGTATAGCAACATTGTTGTTAATTAATTTGCACTTTGTTTCAGTACCAAATAAATACTCGTGTGCTCTAACGCGCTACTCCCCCAGTAGACTAGACTGCCGATTACGGGGAGATTGAGGTTAAAATCTCGGTCAGGTGTACTAAGGACGGAAGACGCGGGACTAAAAAAATAATAAGAGACCCTTTATATACTAAAAGGACACAAATTAAACGTTTGGTTATTCCATAAAATAGGAACTAATTGGATCTGATAGTAATGTAGCATTGCTGTCTTCATATATATATTACACATGCACTTCTTGGCCTGGATTCACTAACGGGAGCAAATAGTTGTGCCGGCGCAAGTTTGAAATATATGCCCAAATCTATATTCACTAAAAGAAGTATGTGCAATTTGAGAGCAAAGTTTCACCTTTTATTTGCCACCACTCAAGAGTAGGCGCAACTATTAAAATCATGATTGTCACTTCAATCAATTTAAATGGCGGCATATTATTGTTATGACTTAAAATACAATAATCAGTTAACTGTACTCCAATTAATAATGAAGAAATTAAAATAACATACGTCTGTCAAGCACAAAATTTGTTTCAATTTAGAAAGCGTTAGCAAAGCAATTACTTAACTTTTATTGTTGAAATGTTAAATTCAAATTACGCAATGGCATTTCTTGCATTTTTACAAAACAAAACAACAAACAAAACAACGAGCTGTGGAATCTTTGTTTAGATCCAAAGAGGTATGTAATCCTCCAAGTCCAAATACATCTCATCACTAAATATGGTGGTTAGTATAGCTTTAAGCTAATAATTTAATAAATACAAAATAATGTACTAATATTGTTTTTGTAAAGCTCTCAGAAAGAGGCCGCTTATAATTGTTTTTCTAGTTTATAAGCAAAATGTTTAGTCATCTTTATATTTTCTGTCATTTTTATTAGAGATTTAAAATAAAGTAGCCTTGACTTTGAAAGTAAATTCTTCACAAGGATTGGTCGTAAAGAGCACAATTGATAACATTAATGGTGACATCACCATAATCTTGCCACCAGTTTGCGCCATGTCTAGTGAATACGGAGATGGAGCAAATAATAAGGCGCATCTTTGGGAGTATTTTGGGGGCAAAGTAGCACCATTTCTTGACTTGCGCCAGAGCAGAATTGCATTCTTTAGTGAATCCAGGCCCTGATGTTTTGTAATAGTTTATATTTTTACTAGAACAACATTTGTATTACCTTCTCAAACTATCCTTGAAGCTCAGCAACAGTTTTACCTAATTTATAGTTTACTATAATATTAGCAATGATTACTCTCTTTCAATTGTTAATTAATATTACAAATTTTATGTAGTCATTGGCAGCCCCTGTGGTTTTGTGTATTTCACTCATTTTTATTCAAACATCTGTTGCTTGAAATAAGTTTGGAATATGTTAATTTTGTGTTTCAGTAAATCTGTAATGTTGCATTATTTTTGTTGTTAAGAATGGACTAGTACAAGACATAGATCCATTCTTCTTCTCTGTGAATCACCTTTACCTAGGCACATGTACAACTTGTGTCAGACATTAATTTTAAGATTAATTTTACTTTTAAGGTTTCTTCTTTGTTATAATCAGGAGCAGAGGTACATGGGTAGGAAAAATGTATCTTAACATAATCTTGTGTGTATAGGTGTGCGCTTGTATGTGTTTGCTCATGCACATGCATGGAGTAGAACCCCAGACAAAGCATTTGGCAGAATACTCAAACCCACATTTTGCAACATCAGAGTAACCCACTTTTAGTTTTTTTTCTATTTATTTAAAAAGTAAATAATTAAATATATATCCTTTGGGTCAACATAAATAATTAATATTTAGTATATAATCAACATTATCTGAGTTTTCATAATATCAGAATTAGAATACTTAAGGAAATTTGATATATAAATATTAATATAAATTAAACTGATCTAATTAGGTAATTTATATATATTTTATAGGGGTGTGTGAAGTTTTATAAGCTTTGATTTTGCTTTGAAAATATATCAACTTTTACTTTGCTCCGAAAAAATAATATTCACAATTTGACAATCATATAGATTCACCAATACAAAAATGGACTGCAAAACACATTAAATGTTTAAATATTGCCATGTCCTGCTGTTATATATATTACAATTCATTATTGTTCATATAAAACTTTGGTTATTAAATTGCATGTTATCTTAAATTAGTTTTTTTTTTATCAAAACATTTCAAACAATTTTGCTATAAAACCGTTTCAAAATGACATAGTGTATAAATTTATATAAATATGCGCAACACTATGCCTGTTCAAAAAGTTTCTGAACTTTTGAAATAACCATGTGGGGTGCTAAGCTGCAAACTTTGCAATTAAGATAATGATTCACGTTTAGGGCAGCCCTCAACGTCAACCGAAGACTCTTGTATGGCCAAAGTTTGGGTAACCGTGTGTTAAAATTGTTATTTTATTGTTCGAGAAATTTTGGAATAGTGCAACATTTCATTGGCATTGTTCCATGACATTCTGACCATAAAATTGAAAATGCATCAAATTGCTGCAAAGTTTTTCCCATGGCTGCTTACTCAGGTTCATAGAAACAATTGTGTTGTAATCTCTCAGGAATTTTTGGACCCCGCAAACAAGGACGAAAACATCATGAAGAGAAATTATAACTGGTGATAAGATGTGGGTTTATGGCTACAACGTTGAGATGAAAACCCAGTCTTCACAGTAGGTTGGAAAAAATTTGTGGGGACCAAAAAATTACAGTAGGTCATTTCGAACATAAAAGGCGTGTTGACGGGTCTTTTGTTGTTGAGGGCTCTGTTACTAACCAATTATAAACAGATGGACAAACGGTGAATCAGTAGTATTATCTCGAAATGCTGAGATGTCTGAGAGAGAATGTCAGGATAAAAAGGCCCAAGCTGTGGAAAAACAAATCCTTGTTCCTCCATCACAACAACTTGCCCACACATGCATCACCGTTAATATGTAACTTTTGCTCCAGAAAGGAGAAAACTATGCTTCACCAGTCTCGGTATTCGCCTGACTTGGCCGCTGCATTCTTTTTCATGTTTGCAAAACTAAAATCCACGTTGAAAGGATGAAGAGTCAACACAATTGAAGACATTAAGGAAAAATCATAAACCTTCATGTGACCCCTAAAATCCCCAATTAGGACTGCTTCATGAAGTGTAAACGGCACTGGGAGCAGTGTATCAATTGGAGAGGAAAGGTGACAAGGTTAAATAAGTTGTAGGTAAGCCCAAAAAAATAAGTTTGGATTTTTTTTTCTTCATAAAACAATTATGTAACTAAAAGTATTTGAACTTTGATTGGGCTTCAGGAATATTTAATATTGTTTACGGCAACTATAACTATTATATACACTATATTATACATACATTAGCTGACCCGGCAAACGTTGTTTTGACATATAAATAATTTTTAAGTAATTTCTAGTGTAGACAAAAAATAGCTTACTTATTTTAAGTGTGTAAGAATGTGGTATATGCGTGAAATAGGCATGGAGCGCTGTGAACGATGAGGGAATATAAAAATAACAAAAGGCAAACATTATTTTTAAGTTATTATAATTTATTCCTTAAAATTATATATCATTAATTAATCAATTACGACAGTAACACTAACAAACAATATCAATCTCTTAATGCCATAGCGTGAACAATATTTTTTGTTAGTCCATCTTTAGCTAACACAAACAAACTGGATGGTTTACCCACTCGAGAGCATGCCACGTATAATTGTCCGTGTGAAAAACATGGTGTTCTCAAATCTAAGCCACAAATAGACATCGTTTGACCTTGGGATTTGTTGATAGTCATTGCAAATGCCAATCTAATCGGAAACTGAATACGTTTGAATTGAATTGGCACATGACGATTGATCAGTTATCGACCGGGGATGAAAAATGATTAAATTACTAAAATGGCTATTAAAAAATAGGGGTTGGTGATAAAAGGGTAAAAATTTAGGGTTGTATGTATTTTTTAATGCGACATAATAAAAAAAATAAAGATAATAAAAAAATGTCTAAAAATTATAGAAAAATGCTAAGGGTGGACAACCCTTATCACTAAGGGGTATGAAAAATATATGTTGGCCGATTCTCAGACCTACTCAATATGCTCACAAAATTTCATGAGAATCGGTCAAGCCGTTTCGGAGGAGTACGGGAACGAACATTGTGACACGAGAATTTTATATATAAGATGTACAATGAAATGCAAAATTGCCACTATTATTATTACTTTTTGATTTAAGGCTAGATAAAAATAATATGGAAAATGATAAATTGGGAGAAAAACAGTTTTTTCTTCATTCTGTAAGCATTATGATATTTTCAGACATTACTCCTACAAGGTCAACAAACCACTTTTAATGATAGGATTTGCTGGTTCAAATCTATAGGGGGTTGAAGTTCCTTGGTCTTCATGTGGTGCCTGTGTAAAGGCTTGTGAAGTTAAAGTGATTTTAAACTAAAATTAGTGTCTAATAAAGTTATAAAGTTGGATGGAGTTGAACTTACAAAAGGGCAGAATATAAAATACTTTGGAAGCGTGATTGAGGCAAATGGTGGAATCATAGAGGATGTAATTAGAAAAGTACAGCAGGGAGAGTTGTTATATAGGTGTGTACGAGACCTGCTATGGAAAAGAGAAGTAACCTTGAAGTGTAAGGAAGTATGTACAGGGTATAATTTGTACCCAATGTCACACATTCAGCATAAACATAGACATTGAATGTAAGAGAGGCTAGGAAAGTACAGGCTGTGGGAATGAAGTTTGTGAGGGGTATGTTAGCTATCACAAGGAGAAACAAGATTAGGAATGAAGTTATCCAGGAAAGAATGGGGGTACAGGGAGTACATGAATTAGTAGCGGAAGTAAAAGCATGACTGAGATGGTATGAGCATGTAATTAGGATGCCAAAGAAAATATTGGAGGAAATGAAGTATCTAGGAAAAAGACCACAAGGGAGGCCAAGAAAGAGATGAGAGGATCAGATAACAGGAAGTATTCAAGGGAGAGGAGAGGAATGGAAGAAATTAAAGATGGAAGATTGGTGGAAGGATAGAGTAAGATGAAGGCATTTTACTAAACTGACCCACCACAGGCTGTAAACAGTTGATGAGGTTGATAAGTGTGGCCCGAGGTGCAAATTGTCTTTAACTGATATTAAAGAGCTTGTCATAGCGTAAACCAATTAGAAGTTACTTCAAAACTTGCCAATCATTACAAATACTATCTACTACAATAATTCTAAAATCTAAACAAGATACTCTAGAGTGTTTCCATAGAAAGGCAATGTAAGATTAATGAATGTTTAATCATATAGAAACTATATATGAAAATATTTATGACAGACAATATTTAAATACATTTGAATTTTCATTGTAAATATATTCATGTAACAACATTTGTATTAATATTTGTTAATCTCTTTTTAATACAGCTATTTTCCTCATAATACTGAAACTATTTTCGTTGGAAATGTTGTGAAAATCTAGATTTGATGTATAGGCCCAACATTATAATGCAGTACAAATATAATAATTTAATATTATTACAAAATAAAATTATTCAATACACACTGAATAAATATAATAATATAAATCAAAATTTATATTACAATGTATTGTGAATATATCGCAACCTTGTGCATTACAACTTGTAAATACATCATCATAAATGCTGACCATGAATCACTGGAGACAAAGAGCGGATCCATAGCCTATTGTTGGGAGGGGATGGGTTTTTATAAGGCTCCTTCAAATATAAATTTTATAAAACAAGGACTTGTAATTTTAATAAATTTAGAAGAAGCTACAGGAAAGGTGGATAGAAACATATAAAAGTAACAAATACAATATGGCTTTTACAATGAAAAGAAGAAAACAGTTCACACTTTACATTGCTGCCATTGGAAAAACAGGTAATAAATAGCGGCCTGGCTCTTTAATAAAATTGATCGTTACTGCCCAGTCCTTAGACCTAGTTTTCATTCTGTTGAAACTCATCAGAGGGAGTTTAAAATGTGCAACACAATTTCCTAAAAGAAACAAAAAAAAACATAAAAATGAGAAAAAGTTGTAAAGATTAATTTAACTCTTAGATATAAATATGTAAAAGGAATAACATAAATGACAAACACAGCAAATGGACATTATATATGAATATATTATATATCTATAAAGAAACCAAAAGGAATACATACAAAAAATACAAAAAATGAGTCTTATTATTTGAAAAACTATGTATTTTAATACAAATAATTGGATATCGTACTAAACTTAGTTATCTAATTACTGGAAAATATGTTTTAAGCCATTTGCTCTTGTGCATATTTGATTCAAGTTGAAAGAGTTATGGATTAGGTAATGTAGAAGGTAGGGTGAGGGAGGTGTTAGTCATTCTCTAAAACATTAAGATAATGATTTCATTATTTTTGAATATTTTCTGTATAGGTGAGAGGGGGTGATCACACCCCTCATCCCTCTCCCTTGATTCACCAATACTGAAAACTGGGTTTCAGTTAGCTTCTGAGTAGCTGACATTCCAACACATTCATCACTAAATCCTTATTAAACTATGAGTGATAAATGACTGGACACAGGAAACACTTGTATAACTTTGTGGTAAAGCGTCAATGCACCAAACATACAGTCTTGATTTTGTTTCCTATGTCTAGGTTTCTTTTTTTTTAAACATTATTTAATTTTATATTATCAATTGGTTAAACAAAACCCCTTGATTAGTACACAAGTCAATAAATAAATAACTCTGCATGCAAAAAACTTCTGACTATCAAAGAGTGCAGAGAAAAACAAAATAGGAATCCTGTGTTTTAGCAAAACTTTAATAAAAGGTATTGTGTTATACAAGGTTACCTGTATATTCTAGTTTTATTTCATACAATAAAATTTTGTTTTAACAATGTTTTTTGTTATGTGTTAATTTTTTAATTAATGTTTATTACTGTTCAATTAATATATTCTTAATGTGTTATTACAGTGAACTCTGTGTATTTAACTGGAATTATTAATTTTATTTGTTTTTGTTTAGTTTAAAAGTTATGTTACTTGAAGTTGTAACTACTCTCTTGTAAGTTAATAATGTTTAGCTGCAGTGGTGCACGCATACATTTACTTAATGGTAGGTTTGAAGGGTGCATACGTATCATAATTATTATTTCTGTACTTCCTCTCACTAATTGGGAATTTTAGGAAACTTAATTTGTAAATAACATTTGACTAGAAGGTCTAAAACCTGTTATTAAAATTAAGCTAATGCATGTGACATACATATTTCCATGGCTCTATGTCATTGTTGTACTAAATGTTTTAAGTTTTTATCTAAACAATTACTTGCGATTTTGAGGTGGTGTGGACGGGACAACTGTTTAACTTTTACCTCCTGTAAAGGGCGTCAATGTTTTAGTGCAATACATTGTAACTTTACATACATACCTAATAACACTGTTCCCATACAGAGTAGGCAAGAAACTGTGCTCATAGCTCAAAAAACAACTCCCTACTTAATCCATCTTCACTGACTTTCTTCACAACTCCCTATCCTGACATGCTCCCTTCACTTCAACAATATTCATACACTAATTCATACATATTCTTATATTTTCAAAATTTTAATGTTTCTCTTTTTCACACTTTCATCTATAACATTTAACCATGTCTTAATTGGCCTACCTCTTTCATTTGATCCACACAATTTCCTGTCATATATTTGCTTTATTACTCAATCCACACTCATCCTCTCAACATGCCTAAACCAACGTAAGACATCTATTTCACATTTACCTGTTGGATTCTCTTTCAGGTTGCACACCTTCAGCACCCATTCATATCTTACTCTGTCCATACAAATTTTTCCAAACACATTTCTTATATATCTCATTCCATACACATTCACCTTGCTCTTGTGTTTCTTCTAAAAAAAACCCATGCTTCACATCCATACAACAATTTTGGCGTTAACATACTTTGCAATACACATACATCCAACTACTCTCTGAGATGCATCAATTTTACCATTCATCCTTCCATTTATACTAAGCCGACAATCTTTTCCTGATCCGTCCTAGTCAAAAACTATCACTTTAGTTTTGGAAATATTTATAACACATAATTAATTCAATTAACTTGCACACACCTCTTTTTGGGCTTGGCCCAAAGGTCAACTCAGTTTTACTAATTGTTTTTAAAATGGTATCAAAGCAAATTTAGCTTCTTCTTTCTTGAAGTCACTGTTGCACAACTCCAGCTGTTTTTTATTTTATTTTTGTTGTTAGCTCTACTTTACACATGAATGGAAGCCTACACCAGCTTAATGAAGCCACTGTTGGTTCGTGAGGATTAATTTGATTATTTGGTTTTCATGCTGACTCTATTTCTTCTCTTGCAGTAACACAGCTCCACAAGCTGTGTTGGGTGCGACCTTGAGACTTGATATTAACAAAGAAAACTTCCAACTGGTCAAGGAGGGTTGGTTGCACTGCAAGATCACCATAATTGACGGAAAGGTTAGCTTCCTCATGAGAGTTTACAAATATTACAATTTCAAATTTTATGTCATCTTAATACATATTATAATTTTATGTCTTAATCTAGAGTTAGAAAATTAATTTTTAACAACTCCCAAGAACATTTTATGCTTATCACAATATCTAAAAGTAAAAATAAGATATTTTTTTTTAATTTGGAATTTGTTTTAAAGCTCTAATACAGCTTATTGGTGGTTCAATCCCAATCATCTTATAGGGCATACTTTACAAACAGACCCCAAACCATTCATTTAAGACACTTATTCTGATAATTGTACATTATCAAAGGTTAGAAAATATAAATGACCTTTTGGCTATGGATGTAGCCATATCAAGTATCATAGACGTAGCTTTGAAAAATGACACCTGGACACGGGAATAGTGCCCGAGACTTTTGGCTTGACGTGCCAATGCTCTACCGCTGAGCTATCCAGGAATCATCCTGTGCTCGCTCATTCTTTACTCATAGTTTAAGGCATAGTTTGTAATGTACATGTGGAAATCATCGGGGAACAGCAGCTAATAGTCGATGATTTCCATACGTCCCTCACAAACTCTACCTGTGAAGAATGAACTTGGGAAGGGGGTAGTTCCTGGACTGCTCATTCATTAGTATTTGGAAATAAGTAACATGATAAATGATACCGTTGTTGATTTTTCTTAAATGAATTAATTTAAGGGTAGTCTATTAATAAAAGAACAGTAAACCCATGCAAAACTTTCGCTCATTCAACCCACCCCTCCCTACCTCCCCCCATCCCCCAAAAATAATTATTATTATTTAGTCTTTTGTTGGATTGTTGAAATTAAATACTTAGCCAAGTGTATACACAAAATAGCAAATAGAGTTTATTTTTGGTAATCGATACAAAAATATTGTTAGAAAGTTTGATGTTCTTTTTAAAAGTGGCTGAAACAATTTTATTCAAAATGTTTATATGAAAAGGGTTTATTATGTTTAGTAAGAAAATGTATCTTTTTCTGAAAAATCTTTTTAAGGAGTGGTTTATTGTTTTTGAAAGAAAAATTCAAGCTATAGTAGATTATTTGAGAAAGTTTGTATAATTGTTCTGTACCATTTATTTCTTTTGTCTTTAAAATTGTGTATTATTGACTAATTGCAGTCATAGTGACTGATCTTGCTGTTATTTATTGCCTTGACCATGGTGGTTATTTTTTTGTCGGCAGCGTGCGGGAGACAGGTCATGGAAACAGGTGTGGGCGGTTCTTCGGGGCCCTGTGTTGTACCTCTTCAAGGACAGGCGAGATCTTCAGCAGGTGAGTACTTGCTAAGCATTATGCATGGAACCTTGAGTAAATAAAAACTCATGTTTGAAGATACTCAAAATTGTCAAAAATCATCTAAACGGTTAATGTTCAACATTTTTAGGATCTGGCTTTCACTTTGTTGGCTTGTAAATAATTATAACAAGGCTTAAGTTATTTAGAATAGAGCACTAGGCTATAGCATGGTTAAAATTAAGAGATATAGCTAGCACACTTACCTTATAATTCATAGGAAGGGTGGATTCTGATTTCATTAAGTGTGGAAGTTTTGAAACTTTGGGAATTAGTAAATTTTGGTGCCCTGAATGCAATTGTATATAAAAAAAAATCTTTTGGCAGCCACCAGTCTATCCATCTTGGTAAAATCATGCACAAACTCTATTATCTAAAATTATCTCACATCAAGTGCGTCATACAGCAAAAAAAATTTTGGAAGATTAAAAAATAGAATTAAATTTGCTACAAAAGATGTCCTGTGTATTTTTTTCTAAACTGAACATTCAAGCGAAGTCGTGCACTATTTAAAAAATACTCATTTTTCACAAATTATTACTCATTTCATTGTGAATTGTATGAACAATTTTTGTGTTTAGATGAATGCTTAGCCCATTTCTAATGAAAATGGATTTCACTCCTGATTCTTAGTATTTTTCGAAGGATTAAAGCATTATGGATCTAAACTGCCCTATTACCATGGCTAATGGCATTTTCAATAGGCGTTGAATACTTGTACAGTATATGGAACAATTGCGGTGCTAGGTGTTACACATTGAATACATCTCATAGCATGAAAAGCATGCAAACCACTAAGGGCATTAGGATTAAAATCGGCATTCTCATAAACATACTGAGAGAGTGAGGATAATATTTCTATTATCATCTCAGGTTGGTTGATGCCTGAGATTTCGGAAGGTAATGTTCATTGTATGCTGCACAACATCCCAGCACTGAAATTATGTCCAGAATCTTTTTGGAACTGTACTTTTTATGTAGAAATATAGCAATGCTGACTTCTAAAGATGAGGGAAATGATCGATGTCCATTCACGGGGTGATAAGACAATTTGCAAAAGCTGCACATTTATATGTCCATTTCTCCAAAGGTCTGCATTTAGCTTAAGTACATAAAAATACAGAAGTTTCCAGTACAGTAATGTCAAAATCTTTCAAAAAATCATAAATACGTCATGTCTATGATTTACAGGTTTAAACTATAGGTTTTGGCATGTGATGTTACATATGTTTATCATGCCACATGTAGCATCACACTATGAAACCCATATTCTGAAAACTTTAATCAGTGCTACACCACCAAGTTGGTCAAATCCCTCAACTAAAATATCTGCAGCCCTTCAAAATTAAGGATATTGGAATTGACCCATAAATATATCACCAAATCCAGACAGGCCCCTAACCTCAACACTTAGGTTAAATCCTGTCTTACCAGCACACGTATTATCAGGGCTGTGGAATCGGTACACCAAGCCACCGACTCCATCATGTGTCTACTAATCAACTCAGACCTCTCCATAAATGAATAAGATTTATTAATTATTAATAAAAAAATTATTGCAGTAAAATGCTCCAGTACAGATTACTCCATGGGAAACTTCTTTGGCATTGTAAATTTATATTTAAATAAGTGTATTAATTAAAATTTATAATATTGGTTTTAAAACATAAAAATTATAAATTTAAAATGGTAAATTTTAGGGGTGGTCAGGCACCTGAAATTTTGGACAATAAATCTGGCATCTAAAAATCCTGACATTTAAGGAGAATATTTTTTATGCCCGGATTTTGATCGGGTATCTCATGAACTTGGTAAATATATAATACCATGTTAGCACAACCTCTAATTCAAACTTTGAAAAAAAAAATTGTTTAACTGATACCTATTTATAGTTAAATTATTTCACTTCAACTAATATTATACAAAGGTAAGTATTATCTGTTATTAATTCGTAAATTATTATGTTTGCTTTCAACAAAACTATGATAATGTTTCTCACAGGTTTCAAGTCTATAAAATAGCGAAATCAAGATTCCTATGATTTAATTTTCTCTGTCGATGCCAACAACATAACTTCATCGTTTACACATTTAGATTTAAGGCCCTATGTTTGTGAAAACTTTATTTAGATTAGTTCTCTTTACATTACTTTATTTATTATTATTAGCCAGATTTGTTAGGATATAAATCAATAAGTACGCATTAAATGAACATTAAATATGAAACCATTTTGCTTCAAGTAAACATGTTTTCGATTTTGATTATGAATGTCCCAAGTTTTGTGTCTACTAACTGTTTTTACTATACATTCTTGAGCAGAAACTATCCATTAATTTTTATTTTTTTCATAAAATGTGACTGTTTTAACTTATAATTTGAAATCTAATAGTCCTGTAACTAGGTTGTTTCTAATATTTTCTTAAATTAAATTAAACTGTTAAACTTATAATTTGAAATCTTATAGGCCTGTGACAGAGTTGTTTGCAAAATTAAATGCCCGCCCAAATCTGCTCATGCCCACCCAAATCTGTTCGTGCCAGAGTCTAATTTTGTAATGTCCAATCACCCCTAGTATATTTACCATATATTGCTATAATATTATAAAATTTTAATTCGAAGCCCGAGTCTGCATCAGTACATTTTTATTGACTTTGACTCCACTCAAAATTACTTACAACTACAACTCTTGACTCCACAGCTCTGACTTCAAAACCCAGCTTCTTCTTCTTATTATTATTATTATTATTATTATTGTAGTTGTTGTCACAGCACTAATATTATACTATACTACATAACACACCTTTTAGTTCTTCTATTAATCTAATCCAAGCGCAGCTATTTATATGGTAAAATCATAACTGAAAAACCATCAGCTCTTGGAAGTCAGCCTTGTGTCCAACCAAAGTTATTAGTCTCAACCTGAAGGAGCTATCTTTGATAGTGAAAGCTTGCCCTTAAAAATGTGTATGTATGTTTTTTAGTGTTCTAACTAAACAATTTCTACTTCAGTATTACTAATGAAGATGTTCTGGCTATCTGTCCTAATTTTAACCACACAAGACATTGATACAATTGTGTATATTCCTATCTTCTTTAAATTGCTAAGCTGTATTAAATCTACAAATAAGATTATTTTTAATAATAAACTTAGTCATGTATTTGTCAGAGTACTCAAGTTTATAGAAAGATAACCGGTTTTAAACATTAACAGTACATACTGTAACTAAGAACATGACTCAACTGATACACAGTTTCATATGCATGAACACAAATTAGATAAAATAAAACGAACAACACAGCTAACGATGGTACCAACCTAAGCTAGAAAATATCCCTGCATAGAATTGCATATTTTAACACTCCTCCTCAATTCAACTACAACCACAAAAAATTAGGCAAAAATTCTACATGTAGGCCTACCCTTAAGTACATGCAAATAGACTCTAGTGAATCAGCATTTGATTAAACCAATATAATTACAAAAGTACTCAAACTTATTTCCAACCAAACTCTTTGTCAGAATGTCAGCACATTGTTCATTTGTTTCCAGATAAATCACATCAATAACACCACTTAAATACAAATCACGAACAAAGTTGTATTTGACATCAATATGCTTTAGTCTTCGATGTTCCCATTTATCCAAACATCTTATGCAGGACTGGTTGTCCTCGTACACCTTGGTGGGTTCTAGAGTGATCCCAAGGTCCTGGATCAGTCTTCTCAACCAGAGTAGGTCGGATGAGGCGGATGACAGGGAGACAAACTCTGACTCCGTCGAGCTAAGGGCAACTGTAGTCTGCTTACGTGTAGTCCAACCAACAGTGGCACCATAAACTTGGAATAAATACCCAGATGTAGATTTACGATCATTGCTGTCATTGGCCCAGTCCGCATCAACGTAGGCCCGTAAGGCGACATCACAGTTCTTCGGAAAGAAGAGACCAACATCAAGTGTTCCTTGAATGTATCGTAGTATTCGTTTGAGTCCAATCCAGTGAGCTTCTGTTGCATTGCTCTGATACCTGCTGTAGAAATTCACTGAGAAGCTCAGATCAGGGCGAGTGTAGAGCATCACATGCATCAAACTACCAACAAGCTCACGGTACGGTTTTTTTTGGATTATGCACTCTGATGTAGTTATTTCAGGTGGTTTTGTCTCCATCGGTGTCTTGACCAGTTTGCATTGTTCCATACCAAATTTCTTGAGAACTTTCTTCAAGTAGGCTGTTTGACTAAGGGACATACCATCAGTTTTCTGATCAATTTTTATACCTAGAAAGTTGTGCAAACCTCCAAGATCCTTCATCTCGAATTCTGACATAAGATATGTTTTGATGTCATTTAACTTCTGCAGATTGTTTCCCGCCAAAATTATGTCATCTACGTAAACCAAAAGGTAAGTTTTTATGCTGTTGCTGAAATCGAAATATATACATTTTTCATTTTCAGACTGCTTAAATCCGAGAGAATTCACAAATTTGTCAAGTTTAGCATTCCACTCCCGTGGTGCCTGCTTCAATCCATAGAGGGTCTTGTGTAACTTACAAACAAGGTTGCTGTCAGTTACGAAGCCAGGTGGCTGCTTCATATACACCTCTTCAGAAAGGTCTCCATGTAGGAATGCATTTTTCACATCCAACTGGAAAGCAATTAAATCTTCTTTGTTTATAATTGCAAGCAGGGTTCTGACCGAGGTTAAATGGGCTACGGGTGAGTACGTTTCATTGTAGTCAAACCCTTTCTTCTGTGCACAGCCCTTCACCACCAACCTTGCCTTGTACCTGTCAAGCTGTCCATTTTCATCCTGCTTCATCTTGAAGACCCACTTACAGTTGATAGCTCGTTTACCGGATGGCAGCTCAGTAAGGGTCCAGGTCTCATTTTTCTTCAATGAGTACATCTCTTCCTCAACTGCAGCCATCCATTGCTGGGCATCATCTCTACTATGGATGTCATCGAAGGTTTCTGGCATATTGTCAATAAATGACTCAGCACCAAGAGCCAGTGTGACATAGTCATTTAGGTACGCTGGTGCAGTGTGAGGTCTCGTGCTCCTACGCAGAGGTTCAAGTTCCTCACCAGGAGTCTCTTCTTTGTCAGAAATTGCCTCTGGTTCTCCTCCTGAAGACGGCTCCTCCTGCAATTCCTCAGTAAAAGCTTCATTTGGAGTCGAGCTGATGACCTCAATAGCTCGAGAGGGTGTTGAACCAACAACATCACTGGTTATGAACGAATGTTCATCAAAAATTATATCATGCCCACGTATGATTTTTCGTTCCTGTGGACACCACAGCCTGTACCCATTCGGGCAGTAACCAACAAAGTAGCACTTTTTCGAGCGGCTGTCAAGTTTACTTTTAAGAACTTGATTAGGTAATCGAAGATATGCTACACAGCCAAAAACCCTCAGTTTTAACATATCGGGCTTTACAGCATACCACAGTTCTGCTGGAACCTTGTTTTCAAGAGCTTTAGTAGGCGATCTGTTTATTAGGTAGACTGCAGTCATAACAGCCTCCGTCCAGAGTGACTTATCAAGAGAAGAGTGAAGGAGTAAACAACGTGTTTTCTCCATGATGCTACGTCCCATTCTTTCTGCGACACCATTCTGCTGACTTGTATGCCTGATGGTAAACTCTGACTGGATACCTTTCTTTTTTAAATAATCTAGCATTTCCTGCGACACGAATTCCCCACCATTATCTGACCTAAAGCGACTTATCTTTAGGTTAAAGTGAGCTGTTGCCATAGCTTCAAATTGTTTGAAGTAGGTAAACACTTCAGACTTTTCCTTTAGAGTGTAAATGACTGTAAAGTGACTATAGTCATCAATCAGGGTAAGTATATACCTCTTTTGATCATATGATACAGGCTTAATAGGCCCTACAAGATCACTGTGTATGATCTCCAAAGGGCGCTTAGCTCTAATGCGTGGCTTTGTGTGAGGAAGACGCGTTTGTTTAGCCTGTATGCAAGAGTCACATAAATCGGAGATCGATCCTTGATCAACCTTGATTCCATCAACAATTTTACTTAAGTGAACTAAACCAGTTTTGCCAATGTGACCAAGCCTCTTGTGCCACAAATCAGATGATGCTACAATGGAACTAGCAACACCAGCACATGCTTTTTCACGAGGTGAAAGAGACATTGTATGCACTTTACCAGATCGAGTGGCAGCAGCCACAAAAATATTGCCTTTTAAAATAGTAGCGTTCCCCTTTTCAAACACAACTTTAAGCCCATTAGCGTCCATTTTACTAACTGAGAGTAAATTAAATTGTAATCCAGGGACAATAAGTACATTGGAAATTTTGATAAAGTTTTGATTACCTTTGTGAGTCACAGACGCGTGTATATCTCCGATCTCTTCAGCACACAACATCGATCCTGATTTAGCAATTTTTATTTTGATAGACTTTGATAGGCGTCTCTTATTTGAGACCAAACTAATATTTTTATCACTGATCATATGTTCAGTGGCGCCAGAGTCAAGCAACCACACAGATCCATCACAACAGGCCACTGTCGTTAATACAGTCAAACTAAATTCATCATCACTAGCTTCAGCTACATTTGCTTTACGTATTGAATTATTCTGCTGCTTCTTGCCTTTCAATTTTGGACAGTCCGAACGAAAATGACCAGCTTTATGACAGAAAAAACACTTATTACCAGCAACTTGCTTTGAAATACTTTGTTTACAATTGGGACAACATTCCGGCTGCGAAGATTTCAATTTTCTAGCCTTCCAATCAGTAACGCTAGAAAATGATTTGCTGCATCCATCGATACCTTCTGCTTGGCGTTTGCTCTGCTCATCAAGTAGGCGAGTTTTTACGAATGCCAGGTTGAGATTATCAGCAGATAATGTCTCTATGGCAGTGGCAATTACTTGATATTCAGATGGCATAGTCAAGAGAAGATGGCAGACAACATCTAATTCTTCAAGGTTAGCTCCCGACGATTTCAATTCCCGAATGGTCAAACCTAATAAAATGCAATTCAAGGGTCTCTAAAGAGGGATCAAATTTCATCATCAACAAGGTTTTGCGTAATAAAAGCTGATTAGCAATACCTTTACGAGCGTAAGTATTACAAAGCACTTGCCATATATCATAGGCGGTGTTCTTATCCTTCACACAATCCAAGTGGCTGTCCGAGATTCGTTGTATAATCTGTGACTTACACTTATGATCGGCTTTCCGAAGCTTATCCAGCTCTTTTTTCTTTTCCGCCTTAATTTCAACATTATCACTAGACGCAATTTTCACCAAGTCCTGATAGTCACCTTGAATATAGGGCAACAAATCGACTTTATCTAGAAGAGTTTCTATTCGAAACTTCCAGTTGTCAAAATTAGTGCCGTCGAAAAGCGGAATTCTGTACGTTTTATCTTCTTCTAAAACCATTATGGCGATGGTGATTGGCAACGGTGTCACAAACAACAAGCAAACACGTAGAGCTCACGCGTATTACAGTGCACACTTGACTTATAGGTTTGTCCGTCCTAAAATTCACAATCACAAGCCTGGGCCCATAACCTGTCAGAGTACTCAAGTTTATAGAAAGATTAAACATTAACAGTACATACTGTAACTAAGAACATGACTCAACTGATACACAGGTTCATATGCATGAACACAAATTAGATAAAATAAACGAACAACACATCTAACGATGGTACCAACCTAAGCTAGAAAATATCCCTGCATAGAATTGCATATTTTAACAGTATTAAAGTAAAGTAAAGGTGTTCTAGAATCTTTAAATTTTGAATGTAGTTTGTTTTTAGCATGAAAACTTAAATTATTTATCATTTTAAAGCAATATTTTTATAACTATATTTGAGATACATTTTTTTAACAAGATGGAAATATCTCTTTTCTCAAATTAATTATATCAACAAAATTGTTAGTATATATATTTATTTATTTACTTATGGTTTTCTTTAACAAGAAAGTTGAGGTATTAAGTAGCACTAAACAATTTGTAATAATTTAGTATTATGCTTTCAATTATATCATTTGCATTTAAAATCATGAAAAATAATACTTTTTTAATTAAATTTTAAAAATCTCTTGTTGGGTATTTAAGGGAGCTCTGGTTAAAAAGTGTTGTAGCCTCAAATAGGGGTCAGTTTGGCTTACTGGCTTATATTAAAAAATCTTTAGGAGTGTAGCAATTTTACTAACAAAAACCCCTCCTTTATTTCTGAAGATAAAAAAAAGGTATTTGGCCTTATATATGTGACCTAACCTCCCTTTTAAGCATAATATTACAATTAAATTTTACACCAGGTAAGAGCATTGAGGAAATAACAGATTTCTCTGGTCAAACTATTAAAGCTTAATTATTAATATAATTTAAATTAATTGTGCTCCTTTCTAAATGGACGTTCTCTTAATCACAATGATTCACACCTTGTGTGTTGATATTCATTGTATTCTTTAGGTCTGTATCCCTTGAAAGGTGGACCAGTTGCTTGTGACCCTTACTCTCGGCTATGGCATTATTTTTATCAATACAACTTTAAAATCGCATCCCCTACAAGTGACTCACACTCACCCCTCTATTGTTGCCTCTACCAATCATTTAAATGTGTCCTCAGACCAAATAAGTTGTGCGCTATCATAAGTACCAACAAAAACATACATTTTTCTGTGTCTTTTAAACTGGGTATTCTCGCGGAAAACATGTGTATAGCCGTATTAAATAGTCCATAATTGTATTTTTTTAAGCTGCTGTGTTTAAATAACTGTCTTGTAGAATATTCTTTAAAGTTTTTTGTATCTTTATCAATTATTTGGTGCTTTGGTTCCCTAATCATTTTCGAGATACAATTTTTCAGAATTAAAAATCTGCAATAATAAAGGTTTAAAATATGAGTAAATACTGTATATGTGTTAACTCTAACAGATAAGACTTTGAAACTCAACAGTTTTCTTATTTATAAACTAAGCCTATGTGGGAATGGCATTTTTACTTCGAGAAATTTTCCGGCGGGAAATATCAATTTCCTGTGGGAACTGGACGGGAAAAATCTTTAAAATAATGATCCAATTTAGGCATATGTTTATTTTTTAGGTTTATAATTTTAATCTAAGCTTAGCCTTCCCATTCACTCCAATAAAAAAATTTAAAAGAATTATGGCCATTTGATCCCGACAAGGGTCGAGAAAGGAAACAAAAACTCTGATTAGGTTGCAATTTAGAGGTCTAACTAATAAATTTAAATGCTTTTATCTTGTAGAATTTTTTAAAGAGAAAAAAAAATAGATATACTAACTTATTTTTAAATTGTAAGTTTTCCAAATAAAAATTAAATAATATTTTGTCTAACAAGTGGTGTGTATGGTTTTGATGTACTGTAAGGTAAAATAAAAAACCGGGGTTTAATTTTTTAATAATAATAATTTAGTAAATTAATAATAATGTTAATGAACAATAAATACAAACTTTACATTGGTAGACTGTCCCTAATTGTAACCTTTTATATTAATTTTTCCAGAAAAATCCTGAGAAATAATTTTTCCTGCTCGAATTTTGGAAATGTCTGATTTCCTGAAGTTCAGGATTGTGAACTAGCATATAAAAACTAATTTTTGTTATGTGATATCAACAAAAGTTGTATGATTAACAGAGTCTATGTTGTACAAGCAGAAATAGTTCAGTGCCAGTGCATTTGACTGGCTCACCTTGCTTGTTAATATGAGTCTGGCTGACAGATTAGAAGAGGGACCACTTTCTAAGTTGCTAGTTATCTTGTCAAGACAGTGTGTCAGTAATCAGACGACTTTTAGAATGATTAATAATGAGATGTAATGGATGAAATAATATTTTAAAACATGAGCAAGAAAACTAAGCACCTCACCTGTCATTATATGACATTAATCTAATAGGAACTGTACATTCCAAAGATAACCATATACGGCTGGCACCAGGGATCTAGCCCAATTAACAACTCTTATGCATCACTATTTTTCGGTTAATAAAGATTCACTTAATCCTATGCAATACAGGTGGCTCAAAATAAATATCCCAACTATTTAAAAACTCTCAACAAAGTGGTAATGTTAAAACCTACTACACAAAACAACTTAGTTCTCGATTTGAATTCACACGAAACAGTGCTTTAACTTTATTCGTACCCGCCTTGATGGCGTAGTTGGCTAACACGCTGGTCGTGTTGAGCTCGGTCGGGTGAACTGGGGTGGTTTTTCCTAAATGGTTTTCCACTCTCCCTCCACGCAAATGCGGGTTCATTTCCTCTAACTCTACCTTCCCAATTCCTAATCCATTAGCTTAACTAGTACTTAAAGCATATAACCCGAACGGGTAGTAAGACGCGGTGCTAAATATTATTATTGTTATTATTAACTTTATTCGTGCCTGTAAATTATCTTCTGGTGCAGCACATAACTATGGTGTCCGAGCCAGAAATGTATTTTAAAGGGGGTTTTACCTTCAGGGACTTGTGTTTTATGGTTTAAACAGGGTATTCAGTGATCTGTAAAACATGTAAAAGTCATCAAATTTCTAGAATTTTCACACATTCACTAATATAATACCCAACTTTTATTTACATTAGTCAAAATAAAATTAACCTCCCAGTTAGTACACACCACTAATCTCTTAAAACACACGTTTCCATTGTTGACAAGGTCGTAGCCAGCCATTAATTTCAGGAGGGTGAAGGGGGGGGGGGTGTTTGGTGGGCACATTCCCCAATTGTTGGAGAGTAAGAAAAAAAGTGATAAACAGTTCTAGAAGCTATATTATGTGTTTTTATGGCAACATAGCCCTCTAACTGCTGAAGCTAGGAAAAATTATAAATATTAAGCACATCTAGATAATAATACTTAGCACCACGTCTTACTAACCGTTCGGGTTGTACGCTAACAACACCTCTAGAAGCTATCTGGAGTGTTGACGAAGTTCATGTTTTCTTGGCTATGGATTGGAACATATCTCGCTATATTTTTGCATACTTTCATGAAGGATGATTTGGACTACTTCCTAGAGATAAATAATTAGTCACAAAGATGAGGTACAGTCCAATTTTCAAAGGAAGGTTTTCAACTGGCAGCTGGAAAAGTTAGTAATTATAAATATGCTTTCGCATAGTCACACATTCATATAATGTGTGATATACAGCTCTCACTTCTTATATCTATTAATATATTATAAATACCTATAAAATAACAATAACAAAACCCTCTTTGGTGGCAGCCGTTAAATAGCTAGTCATTCAAATAAAAGTTAAGATCTTACATGAGGAATTAACAAGAGGAAGGAACAGCTTAAATAAAATAACTGTCAGAGATTAAGTTTGTAGCTTATTTCATTAAGCTTACTACCTTTCCCCGCCCATTATCTCAACACACCTACATACTCAAAACATTATTTTGTAGCAGTGATAAGTTTTAAACCACACACAAAATTTTAACAGCATTGCTGGTTGTAAGCTTGTGTTAGGAGAAGATAAAATAGAAGTGGCCTGTTGCTAATATTATATTTTGGTTGGTTATATAAAAAATTGTCAAATCTTTAAAAAAGTAGATAGGTGCTTAACACCTGGTGATTCAAAGAATCACCAGCGGAAACTATTCCTTACGAGACACCAAAAGAGGCTAGATTATTATTTATTTTTTATTATCTCGCATTTCACTATAATCCAGCTATACATATAATTAGTCTACTTACTAATCACGCTATTGTTGAAAGAATGATAAAGGTAGTGTCTAAATGAAATGTACACACATTTATGTGGGAGGGGTGAAAGGGAAACCATTTAGGAAAAATTACTCTAAATACACTCTGCCAGGATTCAAACCTCGACTTCACTGTCACCGTCAAACCAGACTTAATAATCTTGACCATTTGCTCACTGGAGCGGGTAGTAATAATATCAATGCTGCTAATACTAACAATATTATATTCGCCTATGTGTAAGTTTTAATACAATTATATTATCATGATATAATTTTGTATTCGTTTTTTTTTTAAATAACTATTTTTACTTTCTCAGATTAAGAAAAAATAATGTAATTGTGAAACGAATTTCACCTCGAGATTATGATGAATGATAGATTTGGTTCAAACTTGATATCTAGGCATTACATGGTATCACTATCGGCTTTCTTAAAAAAATTAATTAGTTCTAGCCCTCAAAATAAGGGTTGTTTTTGATTACTACTTTTGAAAAATTTGCAATCACATGACCTGATGTGTTTAAACAAGAAAGTAGAGCTAGTAACTCGATTTCTCTCAGATAAGGCTCTTTCTGTGAAAGTTGGATTGTATATCAGGAGACACGATGGGAGAGCGAGGAGGTTTTAGTAGGGGGGGGGGGGCAGAAAAATTTTAANGGGAAAAGGGGGGGGGGGGGGGGGTTTTTGGTGGGGGGGGGGGGGCAGAAGAATTTTAAGGAGTTTGTTTGGATAAAAGATGGGGAACCTCTTCCCAACAATGCATTTGACCCGGATTTGAACCCTGGTCTCGCTGATCATTCGATAGTAATAATTGCTGATACTAGAGTGCATAACATATATTCCATGTTAACCTTATCAGTATTTATGAGTTGTAGTGAAGGACGTACAGGGCGGCACTTGTTCCCACGTTCTAAAATGAGGGTACAATATATATTGTGTTGTTTAGTTTTTACGATACTTAAAAACTAACAATATAGAAAAGGACTAATCGTAAAAGATCTCCTCCAAGCGATTTGAAATTTTTTAAGTAACAGTGTAAGTGACCTTGGCCGATTTATTTAAGAAGGGAAATTGTCCAAGGACACACGATGAGGGTTGCAAGAAGCCATTTGAAAAACACTCGCACACCATCATACAAATCAGACGTGTGTTAAACACTCGCGCAGTCACTCAAACTCAACTTCAATTATTTAACCAAAATGTGGAATAAATTCTCTTAAATATTAATTTTTTATCTTTAATTATATGTTTTCTTTTATTAAAATAAAACCCAGTATAATCGTTGGTTGTCACTAGAGATGAAAATTGTCTGCAGTGGCGGCTTGCAGTGGAGGGGTTAAATTGTAGGATAGGCACTTATAGCTTATTATACTTAAATATGTAGTGTTAAGAGATGAATGGGTTATAAGAAGGGGGTTGGGGGAAGAATAGATAGAAAGCACAGTGGATAGGGTGGGGTGGAGGGAGACAAATGTCGGGCCAACCTTAAAATTATTTTAGTTAACTTATTGATGATAAAAAAATGTAAGTATTATTTATGAACAAACAGGTCTGCAAAGGCTCACATTAATTTTTTTTCTTTACGGCTTTTACTTTTAGCACTGCGTCTTACTACCCGTTTGGTTATACTCCTATGTACTAATTACGATAATATTCTATGAATGAGGAAAGTTGAATTTAGAGGAATTGCACCCGCATTTACGTGGAGGGGCGTGGAAAGCCATTCAGGAAAAACCTTCGTCAGTCCTCCCGACCGGGTTCGAACACCGATCTCCCCGTGATGGGCAGTCTAGTCTATTGCAAAAGTAGCGCGTTAGAGCGGGGGATTACCGAAGCTCGTTTGATGATGGTGCTGGTGTTAACGCCCTTAGAATAAATTAATCTTAAGTGTAAACGTTGACATTTGCGATATCTATATCTCGATTACATTAGTTGAAATTAACTAGTTATCAGTAATAATAATTGAACATTTTCCGTCTCACATCTTTACCTGGCGCCCGAACACAATATATTTAAATATTTAGATCTAGCGCCGATATATAATTGAATCACGTGAATCCAGGGTGATCAGGCCGTATTCTAACCCGGTCAGGATCTGAACCAAGGACTCCAGATCGAAATGCCGATCGCAAGATTGCAGGTCATTTATCGGTGTAAAGTAGATAGTACTAGTCCTTTTTATCAGTGTTAGCGGGGTATACGTAGTTTATGTCTAAAAACATGTAACAAAACGACCAGCAGTCTTTTGTTTGTGACTTAACGACGCGTGAATCCTCTTGGCCAGTGAAAGGCGAAAGCCACCTTTCCAAGAAGACGTGGGTATCCTATAATTATGATTATTGCTGCGGGTAAAGGAAGAGTAAGAGAAAACAAGGTAGTCCCGCAGACTAGTCGGCACACCGCCACCGGCTTGTCTCGCGTGCCACCAGTTGTTTAATAATTCTTGTTTCTCTGTAGAGACCAAGTAATGGAACGGAAGTGTGAAATATCGCGCGACGCACGCGTGTGGTCTACCGTTTCCGCCCGCTTCCGCAGTCCTCTATCAAGTTTCTATCTTCCTTCCCCCCAACATTATTGGCGTTATGAAACATGAAACGTGTTTATCCCCTGCGCCTTTTATCAATCTTTATTAAAAGAAGGTTTTCAGTGATAGGCAGAAAGTACCCGCCTCGGTGGCGTAGTTAGTTAATGCGCTAGTTTAGTGTTGAGCTAGACTGCCTGGGACGGGGAGATAGAGGTTCGAATCTCGCTCGGGTGAACTGGGAGTGGTTTTTCCTAAATGGCTTTCTATGCCCCTTCCACGCAAATGCAGGTTCACTTCCTCTACATTCAACCTTCCTAATTCCTAACCCATTAGTGTAATTACTACTTAAGCCTATAGCCCAAACGGGTAGTAAGACGTGGTGCTAATTAAATAAAAATATATTTTTTAAATATTAGGAATGTTTGTGAGAGATAGAAACTCTTCTAGATCTACTTTCACGTGCCCCATCGGTGGTTGCATGGTCTAACACGTCACATCGTCACTTTCGTGTTGGAGTGAATAGCTGGTGACGGGGAGATCAGGGCTTGGATTCTGGTTGGGTGTATTTAGGGTGGGTTTTGGTAAAGTGTTGCACGCAAATGTAGGTACATTTTCTCTAAAAGATACCATTACATCCCTAGTTTGTTAATGTATGCGTTTAACCCAAACGGATACTAAAACACGGTGAAATTAAGAAAAATATCGTACTTTTAAGCATTCATATGTCATTTTGGATGATCTCTGTTTATTTTATTACTGCAAATTACTACCCATTTGGGTAATATGCATATGCGCTAGTTTCGCTAATGTGTTGGGAATGAAGAAGGTTGAATTAGAGGGAAGGGAGCATGTGAAATAATTTACTAAAAAACATCCTTAGCACACCCGGCCGGGTTTCGAACCCCAATATCCCTATCTTCGGCAATCCAGTCTATTGCAAGAGGGATGTGGCCACCGAAGCGGGTCAAAACATATAAGCAGCAGCTGTCATTTTTGATAGATAAAACCTATACCGATAAAATAACACAAATTATGAATTAAAATGTTATCAATTTTGATCAATATGTTTATATTTTCTAAAAGGACTTTTCTATTAAAATTGGTGTATAATGTACACAAACAACGTGTTTTTTTCCCACTCCTGCTCCCTTCCCCGTTTCCCCCACCTCCAACCCCATATTGTTTTTTTCTAACCTGATACTCAAGGTGTTTATTTTCGTAACGGTCGTGCATACAGGACATGGGGGTCTGTCTATTCTAATCTGTGTGCCACTGTTTCCTCTCAGAGCAGTCGAGAAGCGCGGGGCGTAAAGGTAGGTCGCTTGTAATGTCAGTGGTGGACGCGTTCTCATTGAAAAGAGATCCGCCTGCTTCCATATATGTCCCACGACTATCTAGTTGGCATCAGATATGGCTTGTTTATCCGTGTCACAAATTATTAAGGACGTGATGACGTATCGAGTACGCTGGTGTCCTTCGTGAATGGGGCGTTCTAAAAGCAAATTATAAGGTGGTGGAATGTTTACAGGTGTGAAGTGTTTTTTTGGTGTTGTGGTTTTACATCAAAATGTTTCTTTTGTGTGATTTTCTGAAATTCAAGCTATGAACGGCATCAATTATTTGGCTGAAAATACATCGAAGTACGGGTTTCACATTATTGAAATATTTCAACAGATTAACAACTGTGCAATATTTCATTTAGGAAGCGTACCACTGAAACAAGGTTGATGGACACTCATAATTTCGAGATTTCGGTTGGGATTGTTCTGCTTGCAACCTCGTTTTAATTTGAAGAGAACAGGTCGTTGCTCAGTTAGTTTAGTTTAATTATCGAAACATATTCATTGATGCCAAGAGTATGAGGTGAGCTACAAGCCAGTCAAAAGCTTTGAAGTATTTATTGTCTCGAAAATATTTATATCTTCAAAAGTTACTAAATAAATATTCTACATCAATTCCATTTCTGGAACACCCGTTTCAAGCGTACCCCCCACTCCCATCACAGGATTTCGTCCGTGTCGGATTGTCAGCATCTCGTGTTGGCTGTGTCCAAACCTTGGAAGGGTATTATTTCCCTCCTTTGCGAGATCGTGATGACGTCACACTCCGTTGTCGTGTGCAAGAGAGAAGGCATCGCACCACTCCGTGACCTCCCACAAGACACGTGAGTTCCTCCCCATTGTCCTCTACGGAAGAGAAACGGGCGGCGTGTGTGTGTGCGCGTGTCTTGAACCTCTGGAGGGGATGGCGATACCACAGTGGTCGTCATGACGTACGTACCCGACGAACCTTACACCTACTCCTCCTGCCTACCGATATCTTTCGGGGGCGGGCATGGCCTCCTCACCCGCCGCCGCCTGCGGAGGTGGAATTCTTCCGGATCGTGGGTGAGTGGTCTCCTTATCAGCGAGGGTGCCTTGTTCATCTCTTGGAGGACCGAGGAGGAGGCTGGCATTTACTCTAGGTCTATTCTTAGGTTATTTGATGTGCACCTCGGCTACCTACCCTCGGGGTTATTTGTATATCGTAGAGTAGGACCTAACAGAAATGTATATGACTGTATGTAGATAAAATGGAGGTAACCATTTAGAAAGGTACCTCATTACACCTGACAAATATTTGACCTATCATCAATGATAAACCATATCAATCAAGGTTTAACACCTTAGCCTGCGTACCCATTCAGTGGCATCACCAGGAAGGTGCGGGGGTTGCGGATTGCACCGGGTGACACCAAATGACTGTCTATCAAACCTTTTTACTAAGCCTAAAATTATTTCTGGTGATTTGTGTGTTTGTCACTCCATGTGAAATGAGCTTTTTGAAGCTGAAACCTATAAAGAACTATTGGTGATCACTTTACTACTGTCTTTGCACCAAGAAAGGCTGTATTAGGGGATGGCTAGCTACATTTAAGGATAAACTAGTTGCTTTGTTACTTCCATGTTTTGAAATATACTTCGAGTGGGACTTCTCCTAGCCTTTATATATATATATTACTTAGCACCGCGTCATACTACCCGTTGTGGGGTATACGTTTAAGTACTATTATAATAATGGGCTAGGAATTGGGACTGTTGAATATATAGGAAGTGAACTCGCATTTTCGTGGAGGGAGGGTGGAAAACCATTTAGGAAAAAAACCCTCCAGTTCACCCAAGCGAGATTCGAACATAAATCTTCCCATCCTTAGCAGTCTGGCTCAACACAAAACTAGCGTGTTAGCCAACTACGCCACTGAGACAGGTTACTATCCATTATTTAACTTAAATAAAAAAAATTTGAGACACCTTTCCACTGCATTCATGCTTGTGGAGCCAGAGTCAATGTTGGTGCACCCTCCCCCCCCTCCCCCTTTTTTACTATCAACAGTCAAGGTTACTATGAGATAACCTCTCAAACACCCCATACCTTATTGAAGATCATTTCAACTCAGACTGTTTACATGGATTAGTGTTTGCTTAAGATGGAATTAGAGATAAAGGAACTTGGTGAAGAAAGATTGTAAGTTGGGAAGGGGAAGGATGTAGCACACACACACACACACACACACACACACACACACACACATCTTTGTCAAGTTTCCTGTTTTGTTAGTTTTACCTGAAAGTTATCTCTTTTTTTTTGTCAATGATTGTCACAAACTTATACTGTGAGCTACGGATAGTTTCCAAAAACCTTGCACTAGCACATGAATGAGTTGTTATGATGTTTCCCAGACTCCGCTGAATATCTCCGAGGGGGAATCATCACAGAGTGTGGATGTGCGGCACAGCCAGGTGGACATTGCCGGAGACTACACTAAGAAAAAGCATGTGTTGCGGTTAAACACACAAAGCTGCTCTGAACTTCTCCTCCAAGCGGAGGATGCTAGTGATATGGCTCAGTGGATCAAGGCCCTGCAGGATCAGGCAGGGTCGCCTGCCGAGGTGAGTTCATGTCTGATGGCGATATTTGTTGTTTATTGGTGCCCAAACCGAGCATTTTGTCATGGTGCAATGTTTCCCAAACTGCGGTGAATGTACTCGAAGAGGAACGCAAAATATTTCTCAGGGTAGGTGACACACCACTGATTTTTTTAAATATAGATATAAGTCTGATAAACAAATTAAATTGGGGATGACTCTGATTGGCAGATACTTTTTCAAGTCATCACAATTATATTTCATATTACAACCACTAGTTAAAGATAGCCCTGGATATGAATCAAACCAAGATCACTCAGCGGTAGATTATTGCTGCACAAAGCCGAAGGTCCTGGATTTTATTCCCATGTCTTGGTTATTATTTTCACTAAATTTAATTAAATTAACACATATTTTAATGCAATATACATTTTTATGTATTTATTTCCCTCTGTCATGGCTATGTCAAACTTAACACTGGAGCCTTACTAACATTTTTAATCATTGTTTATTACTTACAAAATAAGTTTTTTTTAAAAATATATAAGTGGTACATTTATGAAGGGAAAGGAACAACTACTCAACAAGCGAAAGTTTTATAAAGATTTTCAAAATATATATTATGTCTTCTACACATACCTTAATTTTCACACTTATAGTCAATATTTACAATAGAGTGAATAACTAAAATAACATTTTTATTAAATAATGTGTGGTTTTGTTTCCTGAATAAAGTGTGATAAGTTTAATAGGAAAGTAAACAAAATTATTGCTCAGAGGTGGATAACACTCATTTGTCATCCTAAACAAATGGCATCATCAATGATTTAAAACTTACCCTCACCACATCGTTGGCCACATAATGGCTAAAACACTCGGGCGGCTGATACATCGGCACAAGCTAAATATTGTCTTTTAGTAATATGTATCATCACTAGATGGCACCACAAACATGTATCTAAATTTTAAATCTAGTTCATCTTTTCTTCATCAGACAGGTTTAAAAGTATAAGCAAATTCAAGCAAGCACGGGTCAACTGTAAAAAAAAATTGTATATATATATATATATAATTTTGAAATATTTTTATCTCCATTTGTGGAGATGTTTCTGAGTATATTTTATCTTATTATTCACGATGTTTAGTCTGGTTAAGAAAGTGATACTGAAATTAATTCCTACTTAATTTTTTAATTAGAAATTTATCACTATTAAAAGATCATTTTATATATTTTTTTATCTTTTTATAATAATTTTTTATGTTTGTTTAGATTTTGGGGAGGGGGAGCGGGCCTTTAGCCCCACAAGGCTCCTCACCTCACCCCACCTCTGAATAGTGACTGAGTCAAGCACAGGTCATTTATCATAGTGTGCCTCTGTACTATTGCTCTTACTATTAGAATTAAGGTCACATTGTGCTTAAGTCATAACTCACTATTTTGTTTAAGTAAGAGTCTACACAGTGAAAACATTTACGATTGAGTCAAAAGTCACAGGTTCAGCTCCCATGTCCATATTCGATATTTAGATTTGTTATTGAGTCTTAAAAAAATCTATCACAAAACTAGTATGCATAAATCAGCATTGTTTTTGCATGGTATAATGCATCACTATAGCAGTGGACTGGTTAGTCGATGACAATGAAACATTAGTTTAAATCCCTGTTAGATGAACTGAGCTGGTCTTTCTTAAATGGCCTTCCATTCTCCCTCCACACCGTATGGGTACATTTACTCTATTATTATTATTATTAGCACCGCGTCTTACTACCCGTTCGGGTTATACGCACTTACGCTAATTGTGTAATGGTAGGGTGATTGTGAGATGAAATGGAGGACCTACAGATTAACGTGGAATCCGAACCATGGTGGAGGCCTGGCATTCCTCACATTACATTTACTCTAAAATTCAACTTTCCTCATCCTTATTTCATTAGTGTAATTAATATATGTGTATGTCTCAAATACGTACCAGCACATAGTGATTTAAAAAAACTAACACATAATTTGATTACAGATATCTCATTTTATGGAGACAAAATTATATTATTGATAATAATAGATTTAGAAATCTTAACATGGTTAATTTTTAATTCAACAGAAAGTTTAACAATTGATAAACAACCATCATAGGTCTTATTTTTCATTGCTTGTCTTGTATTTTGACGCTTATAGATTATGTAGGTGTTATCAGGCATGTATCAGTAGCAGGAGATAAGCATTTATGAATTGTGATGTCGCTCTTTGTATATTTATGAAAAAACTCGGACAGTATGTGTCTTTATTGGTGAGTACAATTATTTGATAACCCGCTCTAAAATATTAGTTAGGGATTTTTAATATTAGGCTTGCTTGACAAAAAAAAACACATCACCAAATTTAACTACCCTTGTGAGCAATAAACTCTTTAGTGAGCTTTTACAATCCTTTTCAATATCTGTATTGCCATTTAGAGGAATGTGTGTGTGTGTGTGTGTGTGTGTATATATATATATATATATATATAAAATTATGAAAAAAACAAGAAATATAAATATAATAAAATAATATAAAATACAAATAGGAACTAATTGTTAACATTATTTTTTTATGATCCATTCATTATAACATTCGTACATTCAGTTTAGGCTTAAGTGTTAAATTACAGGTCTGGGGCCTACTTGTAATGTTAATCCTATAAGTATAACTAGTCCTGATCCACCAATAAGCAGTGTTAGATCTCTAAAGCAAATTTTTACTTGATTTTTTTAAAATTATTTAAGGATCCGTGTCCCAAATCTGAAATTTTCTTTAATCTCAAATATCTTTAAGGACACAACTGAATTGTTATTTGGTTAGTTTGTCTCTTGATTAACTCCAGGTCATTGCACCAGCTCCCACTCTTGGATCTATCTGTATGTTCACAAAAAAAAAAATCCATTGTCTAGGAAAGTCATCATAAGCTAAGACACTGTCCTATAACTTTTAAGAATTCCAAATTGTGTTTCTTTATATGTGCAGACTAAATTTTGATTACACTTTGTTGTGTATGTTGTATTCCTTTTTCAACACACATACATATTTTCTAAATATTATTACCCGCCTCGGTGGCGTAGTTGGCTAACGCGCTTGTCGTGTTGAGCTCGACTTGCTGAGGACGGGGAGATCGAGGTTCGAATCTCGGTCGAGTGAACTGGGGGTGGTTTTTCCTAAATGTTTTTCCACTCTCCCTCCACGAAAATGCGGGTTAACTTCCTCTAATTCAACTGTCCCAATTCCTAATCAATTAGAGTAATTAGTACTTAAAGCGTATAACCCGAACGGGTACTAAGACGCGGGGCTAAATATTAATATTATTATAAATATTATTTAAATTTGCCCCGGGCAGTATTTGTTCTTGTTACATTACTTCAACAAACTTGCAACAGACACATGAGTTCAATCAAAAATAATTTAAACTTCAAGCTTGCACAGTCTGGTTTGCTGGAGCCAGGGAGTGCTAGGTTCAAATCCTGGTCGAGTTTATTTTGTGTTTCTTCTTAAAGGGTTCCCTACTCTCTCCACAGACATGTTAGTACAGTTCTTTAAATTTATACCTCCCTCATCTGTACCCCATCAGTGTAATTAATTATACTATTATTATTATTATTATTATTATTATTATTATTATTATTATTATTATTATTATTATTAGCTTACATATTATCTTACTACCCGTTTGGGCTGTACGCACATACACTAATGTGTAATGGTAGGGTTATTGTGAGATGAAAAGGAGGACCTACAGTTTAACCTGGGATCCGAAACACGGTGGAGGCCTGGCATTCCCCACATTTCACAAGTTGTGATTAATACACGTCTTGTCAGAGGTGAAGGAAGGGTTTGGCAATCAGATAAATCTGTGCCGGGACTGAGGATTTAACCCCGGACCCAGCACAGAAGTTTGACACCTTACCCCTAGACCACCAGGTTACCTTTTATACTAGTAGTAAGATATGGTGCACAACAAAATACAATAGTCTTCATTAGATTTACACATTTATTCTTTTCAACTAATAAACATGTTAAATAATGTTCAAAGCTAAATAATTTTTAGTTTAATTTAATAAGAAGAATTAATGATGATGATTATGGTGAAAAATATTTACTTATTTGGCCTATTACTTTGTACAGGCATTATCTAATTTCTTTCATTCTTATGTAAAACTTTGGTGAGGCTTAGTCACAGCATGTTGAAACATGTGCATTTGCATGGGATGACAAGTTTTGTGGAGCAGAAAAAATGTAGGAAATTGAAAAATTATAAGAAAATACCTTATTTAAAAAAACACGTTTTCGTTTATTCAGAATTTTCCTGCATATATCCTAAAATAATATAGTTTTTAAAACTTGTTAGGTTATAATTCCGTACTAACATGTTGGCAACACTGGTTACAGCTGATGAGCTGAGAATGTTCAGTTTTTCCCAACAGCAAATCAACTAAGTTGATTATGGATTGTTACAGTGACTGAAATGTGTTTTTTTCCCCTACATTACGGACATATATGCAGACTCCAGTGTTTATTACATGCTATTTGTATTGTTTTATTTTGATTACTAGGCTTTAAGGCAAATTTTAACTTGCACATAGAAATTATGTCTGATAAAGAGAGTTTATTGAAATTTTGCCAAAAGTTTTTATTTTTTTATTTTTAACCAAGTAATATAGTCAATTTATATTTTTTATTACATGCTATTTGTATTGTTTTATTTTGATTACTAGGCTTTAAGACACATTTTAACTTGCACATAGAAATTATGTCTGATAAAGAGAGTTTATTGAATTTTTGCCAAAAGTTTTTATTTTTTTATTTTTAACCAAGTAATATAGTCAATTTATATTTTTTATTACATGCTATTTGTATTGTTTTATTTTGATTACTAGGCTTTAAGACACATTTTAACTTGCACATAGAAATTATGTCTGATAAAGAGAGTTTATTGAAATTTTGCCAAAAGTTTTTATTTTTTTATTTTTAACCAAGTAATATAGTCAATTTATATTTTTTATTACATGCTATTTGTATTGTTTTATTTTGATTACTAGGCTTTAAGACACATTTTAACTTGCACATAGAAATTATGTCTGATAAAGAGAGTTTATTGAAATTTTGCCAAAAGTTTTTATTTTTTTATTTTTAACCAAGTAATATAGTCAATTTATATTTTTTATTACATGCTATTTGTATTGTTTTATTTTGATTACTAGGCTTTAAGACACATTTTAACTTGCACATAGAAATTATGTCTGATAAAGAGAGTTTATTGAATTTTTGCCAAAAGTTTTTTTTTTTTTTAACCAAGTAATATAGTCAATTTTTCATTTTTGATTCAGGCATAGCTTATTGTTTTCTTTTGAAGTGCAGCAGATTATTACAAAAAAGGTCAAAACTTACAAAATCACAGTAGTTTTTACTAATATCAAATTAGTATATATTTTTTAATGTCTTTGTAAATAGATTAAAATTCCGACACTCCACGGTAATAGAGGGAACAAAAGCCGCGCATAATCTGAATATTACTAAAACAAGAGAGTGTAGCACATTCAATTCAAACTAGTACTCACCTATTGTGATTTATTTTATGAACACATAATTATACTTCACTCTCTCAGATAAAAAAACAACTTTAAATCAATGTACATTATGCTCAAAATGGACACATCACTTAAAATGTTTGTTTTAGTATTCTGCTTCACTGCAACTGCTTCTTTTTTCCACTACTTATTTTCCGTAGCATCAGCTTGTCAGATAGGAATATCATTTTTCTGTGTCAAGTAGGTTATGAGTCCATTCCGGTGCCGGTAGACCTGTATTTTCCATCAATGCTGTATTTTTCAAAAACATATTCCCTGCTGTTGGCGATTCGATGGTTAAGCCGCAAAGTGAATAATCGGCCTGCATATAGTCAAGAATCTACTGAATTGTGAAAAAATAGATTGAAATATCGAGAATAAAAATCAAGAGGGCATGTTTGTAAATATTTTCCAGGAGAACAATTTGATTATCTAGACTTTTCTTTGGATCTTATTTAGTTTTGAAATCATTGAAATATTTTGATTTTAAAAGAAAAAAAAATCTTCTTCCTCTAAAATTTGTGGTAATACGGTTAAATTCCATGTGATTATAGTCACCATAACAGTACAAATTTACCTTTTTAAATAAACAATTTTTTTTAAGCTCTACTTTTCTATATAATCTTAGGAGGAAAACTACCTCTCTTTTGTGAATTTTTAACTTTAATGATATTTTCTATAGGGGCGAAGAGAGAAGGTTGGGGAACCTATTTAGATTTTCACTCAGAATGCTATACAACCTAAGGCTGGGCCTGGTTATAGGAACTATCTGACAGGGAAGGAGAGGGACATACACATTTTTTTTTCTAAATGCATTCACATGAATCTCAGCGATATATCAATAACATATTATTGTATACTTTTATTTCTACCTCTCTTGACTGGCAAGCTGCCTCAGTGTAGCCAGTTGAATGCAGATTCATCCCTCTTTCTTCTCTCTAACGAGACCTCTTAATATACAAGTAAATGATTAATTTCTCAGCAATATCTTATTTGAAAAACAGAAGAATAACAAAAAAATTATATCTAACTTTTCACTACACAACCTTCTTCTTATAATAAAAATATCGACATTCTTCACACAAAAAAACAACCCAAACGGTTGCCATTCAACTTTCTCTTGGCTTCTCCAAGGAGAAAACTCCCATCGATCCAACATTTATATAGTACCCACCTTGGTGGCTACATAGTGTAAGGTACTACCTTAACAGTGAACTAAACCACCGATGACAGGGAGATTGTGGTTCTAATTTTGGTCAGGTATACTTATGACTTTTTTTCAATATTATTTTCCACTACCTCTACACGCAAATGTGGCTATGCTAAAAACATAACCTAAAAGGGTAGTAGGACGTGGTCTTAAAAAAAAGATTTATATATATATATATATATTATTTAAAGACAGCTATATATATATATATGGCCATCTTTAAATTTATAATCATTAAATGAATGTTTTGTTTGCAGGACTGCTCTTCAGGTGGCAGCACAAAACAGCAGCAGGGGGCTAGTTCTGTCAGCACCAGCCGACTCTCGCCATTGCCAGCGCACAAAGGCATTCGCAAACTGACTTCATTTCGTAACCGCTCGCCCACTGGACAGTCCCCAGTTAACAAAACTCGCAAACCCAGTCAGACAGGTAATATAACATTGGCCTAGCTTACTGAGTTATTTGGAAAAATATTCTTTCTAAGAATCCCTAGAGACAAATCTGGTTCACTAGTGGCTTGAACCTACTGACTCTAGTACACTCCAAACCAATCTTTTCTAATACTCCTAGCATAGATATATGTATACCACAAGGATGATGTACCAGCTCTGGAAGATGTTTTATTACAAACAAGATTCATTTAAAAAATATTTAATTCTAATATTTTTAAAAATCAATATGATTTTTTAAATTCAATGTAAATGGATATTTCATTTACATTCCATTAATGTTTTATGGTAGAAACTTGCTGGCTCGTCTTTTGCGGTATGCTATACTTCATATATGATTGCAAAGCAAATTGCATAATCTATAACCAGGGCCCAAAAATTAAGGACATTGCATCTTTTTTTTGTGAAGTCAATCGCAATGCTAACTTGTATATAAACACATTTTATGTCATGCTGATATCGAAAATATTATTTTTATGGTTCATATTTTTGCATTTTTAGGGTTTTTTTACAGTTTAAGTCATTTTTCAGCGTTTTTGAGGCGTTTTTTACTGTTTTTAATCTGATCACGCATTTTATATCATTTTTAGAATTATTATTACATAAAAATTGTAACTCACAAAGGGTAATGCACTATTCACTGATCCATTATTTGAATTTACTTAAAGTATTAATTTTCTCTTGTAATTACTATTACGGCCCAACATGAAACAATGAGCATAGCTTAATGTTGTCTGACAGAGCAGTACTAAATATGAAAGAAATTAAGAAGGAAAAGTACATTTTTAGATTCTTATCTTGCTTATGTTTCAATGGAAAACCCTAGTTCTGGATAACTGGCGAGCTTGGAATTTAATGAATGTAAGGCTTTGTCTACCTCAGTGGTACAGTCACAATTGGTTAGAATTTTGAGTAGATTAGTGTAAGTTTAAATTGTATCTCTCAAGCTATTTGACTTACTACTGGTGGTGAGTTTTAACATGGAACCAAGCCACACAGGCAGGGGTAGAAAGAGAGGAGTCTGAGGGATACTCCCCTAACAGTGACAACATTCACTTGTCCTTGGAACTGGTCTCCACATGTGCAATTATTTTTTTTGCACCCAACCCTCAAAAGTTTCATGTTAAGCATGTTGTACTTTCATATATCTGTGTATTTCTAAGTGAGCAGGATGCCTAAAATCAAACCATCTCAATTTTACCAATTACGACAGTTAACGCATTTGGTGAAAGTGTTTTTTCCACAGCCGATAGAGTATTATTTTGTAAATTGTGCAAGTCGACAGTTTCAGCAGAAAAAAAGTTTTCTGTTACTCAGCATATTGGTCATGAGAAACACACGAGTGCTTTAGTACTGACAGCAATAAAAAAATTAACTTAAAGATTGCTGTTCCAAAGTGCTTCAACATATAATACCAAATCATCGCCTTTTAATCAAGAGTTGTGCAAAGTATTGTTGACAGATAATATTCTACTCATAAAAGTAAATCATCATAAATTTTGCGAGTTTTTAGAAAGACACATGAATAATTCAATACCAGATGAATCTACTCTGCGTAAAAGCTATGTTAGCTTGTGCTATGAGAAAACTCTAGATAAAATACAAAGCAGTGTGTCCAGGAAAAAATCTGGTTATCAATTGGTGAGACAATAGATGTAGAAGGCCGCTATGTAGATAGCACAGTTATTGGAACTCTTGAACTGAATACTGTTGTTCAAACATTTCTCTTGAATACATAAATCTTGAATAAAGCCAAACACCTCACAATCAGCAAGTTGTTTGTTAAATCCATGTTTCTGCTTTGACCTGACGGTATTAAGCACAATAATGTTATTCTTTTTGTAAGTGATGCATTAAAGCATTATATTCTAAAATGATTCACATAACATGTGTCACAAATGAAGTTCGCTGAGTTGCTGAAGAGGTGAGAAAGAACTTTGGAAATGTTGACCAACTAGTGTCAAACATTTAAAAAGTATTCTTGAAAGTGCCATCTAGAGTACTTGATTTCAAGATGGTGGCACCGGATGTACCCTTACCACCTGAGCCAATAATTACATGATGGTACATATGGCTTCATGAGTGTTTCTATTATTGTGACCATATTCGTGTTTTAAAAACAGTCGTGAACAGATTTGACAGTAAAGAGTCTGTATCTATCAAGATTGCACAAGATATGCTCTCAGATCGTAAAATTGAGGGAAACTTGGCACATATCAAGACTAATTTCAGTATTTTGACCATAACCATAACAAGTTTAGGAAAGAAAGGTGTGTCATTGTCTGATGCTACTGCTCTTATCACAACACTACAGGATAACCTCAAGAAATCTTCAGGCAAAATTTGAGAAGCCATGTTTGCAAAACTTCAGAATTTATTGATAAGAAATTCGAGATTCAAAACCGTGTGTAAAATTTCTGACATATTCACCGGTAAAAGTGACTCTTTATAAGAAATTGAAGGGAACATATTGCTGGGTGACATTCCATACTTAGAGTATGTTCCAATAACATCTGTGGATGTAGAGCGCAGCTTCTCCAGGTACAAAAACCTCTTGGCCGATAATCGCTCATCATTCACACCTGATAATCTGAAAATGACCTTAATTGTCCATTGCAATGCAGAATAAGGTAAATCTAATATGTTCTTCCATCTCTATATCATTCTCATATATACACAAATGTTCTTCTTATTGTATTATTTTAGTGGGCTGATTGGTTATACAATATTCATTAATTTATTTTTCCTTTTGCAGGATTGCCACATTATCATAATCGAACAAGAATAATAATAATTGGATTTTAAATGTATTATTAATTATAAAGAGCATTTTTATATTTTTTAGAATGAAACCTAGGTCGGGGGATTGGGCGGTGACGATCAATTTTCTTTAAGAGACATCCATTACCTCTTTGTCCATTGGCAGCAATGTAAAATGTGAACTGTGTTCTTCTTTTCATTGTAAAGGCCATATTGTGTTCGTCCCCCCTTTATATTTCCTATACCTTCTTACAAATATAACACATCTATATGAGGATTTCTGGGAAATCTCATTGTGGGGGAGACATCATAATAGGTTCAAGTTCTAAGAGAAAACTTTGGACTAATAGATCATAGAACCGTGTGATATCTGCTCGAAAATTAGGCAAAATGAAAAGTTTAATGTTTTATAATGGACAGAAAAATAAAGTAAAAGGTATATTCCAGGAAATATCATAAATATTGTACTGTCTTCTGTAATGTTATTTGTATTGATGGTCACGCGGACAAAACGTTATGCAAATCTGGTCCACTTTTCCATTAATGGGTTAACCATGCTCGAATACTGGCTGGGAATATTAAAGGAGTTTTTTCCTAAATGGTTTCCCACCTTCCTTTTAAGCCAATATGGGAAGAGACTTTCTCATTTATATCTCATTCTCTACCCCACAGCATTATATTAGGCATGTAGCCCGAAAGGGTAGTAAGACTTGGCAAAAAATAATATCATTAATTATTGTGTAAAAATATATTACACCTGTCTATATTGTATATATGATATATATACAATATCTAAACTTTTAAAATAAATTTACTAAACCAAACCTTTTGGGTATCGCAAAATGCATTAAAATACATAACCCCTCTACCATCCCCCTTTTCACAGTAAAGAAATAGCTCATGAAAAGGCCTTCTCTGACCGGGGCCTTAATGTTGTAAGCTATGCAATCTGCTTTGCAATCATAAATGAAATATAGCATACTGCAAGTGCTGAGCCAGTAACTTGCTACCTTAGAACCTTGACAGAATTTACATAATGCTATATAACTTTTTATTAGGTGTATATTTAATCCTAATTTAATTTTACTTTTTATATTTTATGCCCCAGTGCTTTGATTCTCAATACCATTTTCTTACCTAGCTATAAAAAAAAAAGTATATGAGTAAATCTTAAACACGCTTTAAGATATGAAAATCTAATATAAAATATTAAAGTTTATTTGACGTGTGGGCGACATTAGTCTAATTTCCATATTTTATATAAAACAATATATTCTAGAATTTAGGAAATACAATGCTAAAAATATGTTTATTAAACAGTATTTTGATTGTACATTAACATTTTAGGAACTTGGAAAAAAAATTGGCCTTTCAATTGGTGTTGTTAGAAAGCTATTACTGATTTTTTAATCAAATTAGATGGTTAGCTATATTAATTTAGTTAGAATTAAAATTTGATAAACGAAATTAATTGTACAGTAATCATTCTCTAAACTATTATTCTCATCTATTTTCTGCCCTTACACTTGTTTTTTAGCTCAACCTAACCAGTTTTCTAGCTAATGTTTGTTGTTTTGTTGTTTTTAATTACCTAGCTGTTATTTGGTTGAGTATGTATTTGAATATTTGTTTTTAGACCAATTACCCTCACCAAAGAGCAAGACATGGAAAGGTCGAGTAGCCAAGCAGTTTCGCCGCATCCAGCAAGGATCCGGTTCTCCCAGCTCCCCCACCGCTCCATACCCAGAGGGAGTGACTATTGGCATTCCACTAGAGGATTGTCCAATGGTAAGGTCAGGCAAAATTCAGGAATATACAGGACCAAATGATATATATAAAAAAAGAACTAATACCTTATATTTTGCACAATAAAAATAATAATTTAGTTCTCAATATTGCTACCTCTGAACAAAAATATTACGGTTGTTTCTTGTAGCAAACTACTACAACCCTATTCCCTCGTCTTCATTTTAAAACTACTAATATTCCTTAGAACAAAATATTAAGTTAAAAATATAAAGTTAAGTAAAATATATTTTTACAATTCTGAATATTGTAAAAAATTATGAACATAAAATAATAATCATTATTATACCTTGTGTTAGCCATTTAAGTATAAAAAAAAGTTGTATTTATTACCTTAGCAATATGTTTTTCAGAGAAAAATAATCCCAAGTCTTTTGTTAAAGAAATCAATTTTTCAGAAGAAATTTTGTTGTATTGATTTTGTGCTCATAGATAAAACACATTTTTTCTATATTACCGGAGCTTTTTTGATGGTAATGCAATTTTTTAAATCTGTAAAAAATATTTAGCCTACTTTGTAATATGAGAAGAAATATATAGCCAAGCCGGAGAAAAATAAGCCCTCATAGAAATAGTATTAAATTAGGATCAAATAGGACTATTGATTCCATGTAATAACCGAACCACTCCTGTTCACAGTCACCATACTACGAGTTTGTCCCTCTGCTGGTTCAGATGTGTACAAGTATTGTTGAGGAGAGAGGGCTGGATATTATTGGTATCTACAGGGTACCCGGCAACACAGCAGCTGTTTCCTCTCTTACTGAAGGCATCAACAAGGGCTTTGACTGTGTCAACCTTCAAGTAAGATGCCATTTACACTTTCTAAAGTAGGTTTGGATTTATATTAGCTAATACAGCTTCATGATAACTTAGTATTTCCCAGATAATTGTCTCCGAGATACCAAGCTTCTCGGGGCTTTCAGATTTTTAGAAAATTTGTAGTCAATAAAATGGTAGAATAATAATAAAGTACAAATAAAAGTAAAAACACTAACACATATTTATACACACTTCAATAATTAGATGCTATTATAGCATTTTCCTCAGGAAGTAGTAGTAGTAAGACTCTTTAAGATGCTATGATAGCATCCAAATATTGAAGTGTGTGTGAATATGTGTTAGTGTTTTTACTTTTATTTGTGCTCAATTATTTTCCTACTGTTCTTTCATTTTATTTACTACAAATTGTTTTTGCTCAATGCACTTTATTTCATACATAAGATTTTTAGAAAAATATTTCTGGAATAGCTCTACATCTAAAACCATAATTTCATTTTGTGTCTAAAAATTAAATTAAAGTTTAACAGGTAGAGATATTTAAAAATTCCTTTCGTTGCCGTTGGTGCTTTCACTTCGTTCCACGCATCAATGATCACATATTTAGTAAGAAGTAATGGTTTATTCGGTTTTTATCCGTAAGGACTAGTCTTTATACACACCTTACAAATACAGAATCTTTGGACAAAGCTTAATTCAGAAATTTATATTCGAGAATATTCAAATTTTGAATATTTGCACACCCTTAAATATAATTCACCTTATAAAGGCATAACACTTAGAGTGTATAATGTATAAGAATAGTCAAACTTTGTGTCTAGAGGAAGATTGATTGTATTTATATTAGAGATGGGTCGAATCCACTATTTCTCAAATCCGAATCTACATTTTATTTTCGAATCTTGAATCTGAATCCTAGCAAATCATTATAAATTTTAATGATTTACAAATAGATCTACATTACACAATATAGGCCTAAACTGGGAATTAAGATTTTTTTCAATCATGCTTATAATTTCAATTAACCCCAACCACCCCTCCCAAAAGGTTAAAATCCAGCCATATTAAACAATCTAGACTCATATTAATGTTTAAAAATCAAATCAATTGGAATTTGAGTGTATTTTAGTTATTTTTAAAAGTGTTGTTAGAATGAGCTAAGTTTATAAAAAAACCTGAAATAAACATATTAGGCCTAGATATCCTTTGATCAACTTTAATCATCATTAAAGGATATTTTATTGTATTATGATAGCAAAAATAAAAATACAAACGGATATTTTTATTAAAGACTAAAACAACATGCTTGACAATTAAACATACATTGGAAATAGTGAACTCATTAATACCTAAGTATGTTTTTTTATATATATATATATATTCATTATCTATTTTCGCATAGAAAACAAATATATTCGACTCTTGCGATATATTGATTTCTAAGAATACATTCGATTTAAAACACGAACATATTTTCGACTAAAATATGTTCAACATTTTAGAAAACATTCTAAAATAATCTTCCGTAAGGAGTGTTGATAGATTAAAACCTGTTTATATAATTCTTTATAATCTCTTTGTTAGTTTTATTTATGAAAGAAAAATAAACAATTAAAGAACAAAGAGCACATGCTCGCCACTCGAGATAAACAGCGGAACTAACAAAGGACGTTGCGTAAGATGCTTTGGTGACGTCATCAGAGAAGTGGCTTCACAAATCTAAAAGTAGAATAGTTACTAAACCCGTGTTTGCTGTTACAGGCCTAGTTAAGAGAATGTTCATTTATTACACACAACACTCTTAAAATTAAATAAAGTTTCTAATCAATGTAGCCCACATTATATTAGTTTATTTTATCTCCTCCACTTTTGTTTTTAACTGGCGTAATCGATTTTACCCCCGTACCCCCATTTAACTTATTGTTAATGTTTATGTAATCTGTCACCTTATTTCAAATAATTGTTGTTTCTCAGTATATCATATCACCCTATTTAACTTTTTTAACTACTCAATCTCACTGTATGTTAATGATTTGAATTGTAACTTTCACTTTATTATTCTGCTACTTTGTTCCACTTATATCAATTAATATTGTTTGACCATCTCGTAACTACGTTTTTCAATCACGTTATATTTCATATAATTATTTTACTTATGCTCTTATTCTACTTTATATTTAACTCCTTTTTTTAAACTGTATTAATTGTTTATACTTAGCTTATTATTTTTAATTAAGCCAAATTTTCATTCTAATTGTTATTACCATATTACACCTATTGTTTTGTTAGATTCTTGACTTGCAGGTTTATTTATAAATATTGTCAACCATATATTTGTAATTCATTTTACTAGCCCCTCTTTGACTCATATTATTTTATATGGTTTTATTTAACCTAAGATTCTTATTGTAAAATGATTTTAACACATTAATTTCACTTTCCTTTAATTTAACTTTTTAGCCTTTTCTTTCTCATTAATCTTTATTATCAATCACTATCTAAGTCTTTAGTTTTAAAATATGTTCATTCCCATTTTATAAGGCAGGACTACGTTTGAATATTTCTACAATTACTTCAATAACATTATTTAAAAAATAATAAACTCTAAGTTAAAATCAATTTAAAAACAAATAAAGGATTAGCAATTCGTTATTTGATTCTTAAACTCAAAAGCGCTTACTAAGTGATCAGATTACCTGAATCGATTTTAAACATACAATCGATATACGATATGTAGGCCGGTAGGGATAAACAAACAATTTTATCGCTGTCTGACTGTTGACAGTATTTATTTTTCATGAATCCCAACAAAATGTCTAACTTAAGGATCGTATGCAATAAATTGAGGTTCTTTGCATAGTTGTAGATAATTAAAACCAGTTGGGTAGCAATAATTAACAGTATCTTTATTTTAATCATCACTCGGGCGAGTAAACATAATATACATCATGGCGGCTGACTTTATATCATGTGTAATGTGTTCTTATTTCTGTTAAAATAAAAGCCATAATTTGTTTTATTTATTTCGAGCTTATTTGTAATTCTAGTTTTAATTTTCAGTTTTTTTAAGAGTTTTAATGTGGTCATTAAAATATTTACAAGATTGTTCGTGAGTTGAAAGTTTTATAAGTGAGCATGTGCAGAAACGGTCGAGTCCAAGTTTCCCACGGGTAGGGTAGGGTACTAGGCACGTAAGATTTTTCACACCAAACTATTATTTTTATTTTTTAAAGAATATTTTATTCGTGTTTATCTCTTTTCTCCAACAAAATAAATATTACGGATTAAGTTGTGCTTTTAAAGTAGGCCTAACTAAGTAATTTTTGAATTCAAAATATTATGCTTTGTTTATGAGGTGAAAGATTCGATCATCGAATCCAATAAAACACCGAATCCTCGAATCTCAAATACTTGTCAGGGTTCAGTGGATTCGAGGATTCGAAGATTTGAGTGGCCCGTCTCTACTTTATATTAATAATAAGTATATGTGCATTCTTTCTTTCGTGTGTCATGAAATTGGTGATAATATTCTAAGACTAAGCTATAGTTTTAGTAGGAAAATGTCACTCTACTCTTATATAGAAACTAGTCAACAACTAAAGAATTGGCTGGAATAAAGTTATGTGTTGGCTTACTTAAGTTACATTAATAATATGTTTTTCTCTATGGTATAGTCGCGTAATGAGAATGAAAAAATATAGAATACTCAAGAGAATGGTGGAGATCTAATAAAAAACCCACGAGGGAGACCAAGAAAGAGATAGGAGGAATAGATAAAAGAAAGTTTGCAACTAAGAAGAGCAGAATTGAAACGATTGAAGGAGTCAGAAAGATGGAAAAAATAAAGGAAGATGGAGGCATTCCATTAAACCTGAGTCAACCACAGGCTGAAAAAAGATTATGATGATTGATTCTTTTTTGGTGAATAGTTTTAATTCAAGATGTTGAATGTTGATAAATTAAACCATTTAATTTTGTTAAATATAGATTTTTTTAACAGTTCATCCTTTTCCTAACACTCAATCTCATACATAAAATTAAATTATGTGTGTTTAGTTGGACAAAGTGTTCATTTAATGACATGATGGCACAATCCAATACATATAAAAAAACCTTTCTTGGAATGCCTTGTTAGAAGCCACATTTAGTTTGTCTTATGTCTTATAGTCACATTTACACTTTTCTTTCCTGGGGCACACTTGTGATTCATCTGGAATATTCTAGCTCAATCTCAAGGGCTTACTTTACATCAAGCCTTGTCTCTTAGAAAAAACTTGTTTGACCGCATTTCTTCCAAGAAAATTTTCAATTCTTAATTAACTACCTGTATTTGGAATGTTCATGTTTTCTTTTTGAATTACCTTATTTCTTTGATTCTAAGATGCACATTTTCCTCCCATTTGTATCCCTTTAAATACGGGGTGCGTCTTAGAATCGATGGCATCCTAGATTCACAGTTATTCTTTGACTAATGCTCTCAATGGTTCAGAAATTATATACTCTATGATAGTGAAGATAAAGATGGCTCAGAAGAATTAGACTGATATTAATTCAGAAGGGAGTGATGAATAACATACCATACCTTCTGATAAATAAGGTACTAATGTTGTTGATAAATTGAATTCTGTAATAAAAATATATATATATGGTATTTTAACTTTTCACTTTTATTTATGTTCTTAGAATCAATTATTTTTCTTTTGGTGATACTGAAAAAGGTGCTTCTTACAATCGATGGCGTCTTAGAATCAAAAAAATATGGTATTCTGCTTATATGTTGATCCTAATGAGAACTTCATGCCAAACAATTAGACAACACACACACACACTCACACTTAGAACATTTTATTTTTTTCTAACTAAAGTTAACGCAGTCTTCTTACCAAATGCATCAGGACTTGGATCAGCTGAAAACTCAAACAAAGCATTGTAAATTTCACTATCCTGTCAGCGAAAAGGAGTTACATGTACATACCACTTTCCCATCGAGTTTACTAAGAGAATTCATGGTTAAGGATACATGTTTCTATAACATCAGGGTGTCCAGCGACCTGGAAAACCTGGAAAACAGGGAATTGTCAGGGAATTTGCTTGGTCGGGGAAAAGTCATGGAAAAGTCAGGGAATTTTATTAAATTTCTGGAAATTTTACATTTCGTCTATAAAAAGCCTCATATTTTGATTCACAATAGTCAAAATAAAACTTTTCTTCCAGTTAATACCTACCTGGAATCACTTTCACACCATTGTCCATGTTGAGCAGATTTATATCACTTATCAAGGTCAACAAGTGAGTTTTGTGTCTTTAGCAAAAATTGAGTCATGGTTATTCACATGCGCAAAATTTGACTAGGCCTACATTTTAAGTAGAAGGAACTAAGAATGACTCTGTCCCACAACTATTTTAAATCGTTCTTGCTTGAGGCAATCTTTTAATGACTCAATACAACTTTACCGAAGTCTATTTTTAACTTGAAATAGTCCATTTCCCTGGAGGCAGAAATTGTTTAATCCTTTTATTGAGTGACACAACTTCAGAATGTGTATGTATCTAGGAAAAAAACATTAATCTGTGATATTAAAAAAACTTTTTCGTAATATACGTAATATCGATAAATAGTGGTCTGGGAAAAAGTAAATTGGATCTGGAAAACCTGGAAAAGTCAGGGAATTTAAAAATACAATTTGGCTGGACACCCTGAACATAAACCATGGATGAGTAGAGTCATCAAAATATGTATACCCTTCTTGTACATTGCTGAAAAGGATCACAGCTTCGTTGCATGATAGAGCAACATCATTTACCACCAAATTCACTGAATTCAAAACCTTTTGCTTTATATTTGAGACAGGCAGTCCAATTATTTTGTCCTTGATATTTTTCATTAAGTGATGCACATAAGATTCTTTTGATACAACATTAAATTTTGTTATTCATCGTGCAAAAGTAAAAATGTATTAACAAGTGTTAGGTGCATTATGTTCAATGTAAGAAAATCTATTAAATACTTGCACTGTCTCAAGTCTGCACTACGATTCCAATTGTAGTTAACCTTTAGTAGTAATACCTTGATAATTTTTTATATATTATTATAAATCTAACATGTGATAATAAAGGTTAGTTTTGTAATTGGCAAATATATAATGTGTTACATTTTTAATATGAAGATTAAATTTGTGTATTCAGGTCCAGGCTCTGTTCGGGCATTATATTTCCTTTCCCGCCCAGTTTTGTTAGGTTCTATTGGTGATCTCTCTGACACCCCTTTGAACTGGTGACCCGGGCAGCCGCCCGTTTCACCGAGCCCTGTGTTTGTATTACTAAGAGACGATGAAAAAATAATGAACACCATTATTTAGCCTTGAAACATATTTCTCTATCCAAACAACATTTTTCTTTAACTCATAAATTGTATACTTAACAACAGGAAACTCGGTGCTATTTTAATCTCACCTTTCTCGTGTCTGTTTAAAATCACACATTTCTGTTTTAGACTTAACATGCTACATTTTATTTTGTTTGACAACAATGCACTATGAATTCACTTTAAAACACTACCACACAAGTAAGACAAAACACCAAAAATCGGCTTTTGCGACAAGATAAAGATAAAATACTATTTGGACCTTGAGAGAGGTTGGAGAGAAATAAAACTAGGAGAGAGTCAGATTACCCTGTCTTCCATACTAAAACAGGTTCTGATTATAAATACCGTGTGCTCTAGTTAGTATGAATTGAGTTCGACGTCTCTTGAGTCTTTCAAATTTCAGCACTTGGTAATAAAATGAATTATTGCCTAATTAATGGCTTGAAAATGTATAAAAATACAATGTAAAGACACTTTACAATAATGTACAATGTTATACAGTGTTTCTATACTGTCTGGTAATAAGTTTCAGCACTTGTAAGAATTGAGGTTATTGGTGAATTCAGCCATACACACCTAATTTATATGCCTCTTTAATTATATTTCAAGGTGACCTGGCGGTCTAGGGGTAAGGTGTCAGACTTCTATGCTGGCGGCCGGGGTTCAATCCTCGGTCCCGGCAAAGATTTATCTGATTACCAAACCCTTCCTTCACCTCTGACAAGACATCTTGTGAATGTGAGGAATGCCAGGCCTCCACCGTGGTTCGGATTCCACGTTAAACTGTAGGTCCTTCATTTCATCTCACAATCACCCTACCATTTCACATTAGCGTAAGTGCGTATAACCTGAACGGGTAGTAAGACGCGGTGCTAATAATAATAATAATAATAATAATAATAATAATATTTCAAAGAAGTATGTCTAATAGATGACACTTTGTACTTGGTTTGCAGCAAGACCCTCGTTGGAGTGATGTGAATGTTATATCGAGCTTGCTAAAGTTGTTTTTTCGCCGTCTGCCCGACTCCCTCTTGACGACGGAGCTCTACCCCCATTTCATAGAGGCAGACAAGATAGACGACTCCAATCGTAGACTTGTTACAATTAAAAAACTGGTGAGTTATTGTGTTTTCAATTGTATTTTGTATAGTTATTGTTAGAAGCGGAAGTATTATTATATGATTTTTAATATAACTACTTGGTTTTCAAACAATCCTGCTGCCCTCTACCAGAAGTATGACAAAGTTTTTATGTTAAACGTTCCTTCTTTTAAACCTCAAGTCGGCCATTTGTTGGATACAATTCAGGATTTTCACAAAAGCAGTTTATTACAAAACTATCGGAATGGATACCATTCTGAGTGGATACAATTCCAGTTTTAGTGGATATAATTCCAGTGGATAAAATTAAGAATTTTCACAAAAGCATTTTATTACAAAACTATCGGAATGGATACAATTCCAGTTTTTGTGGATCTAATTCCAGTGGATACAATTCAGGATTTTCACAAAAGCAGTTTATTACACAACTATCAGAATGAATACCATTCCGAGTGGATACAATTCCAGTTTTAATTGATATAATTCCAGTGGATACAATTCCAAATTTTCACAAAAGCAGTTTATTACAAAACTATCGGAATGGGTACCATTCCGAGTGGATACAATTCAGTTCCCTCGAAAAAAATACTTACTTAAGATAAATTCTGACTCCCCACCTCCTCCTCATAAGAAAACATAGTGAAATACTGAACCTCTCTTCCCCCCAAAAGCCCTACATAATTTAAGGGCAGCCCCTTAGGCCATGGCCATCAAAATGGGTACACAACTGAACAAAGCTTGTGAAATACTGGTATAAATTATCTTTTCAGGTTTCACAAGCTAAACGCTAATAGCGCTCCAAATTGTAGCCCACATTAATCACATCTAGTTAGGATTTAGGATTAAGAGAACTCGACTCTATGGGGATTAAAACTGACCGACTAATCATATGTTGTTGGTCAAAGCAATATGACATACTTGATATTGCTCAAGGCCTCTAATAGACCAATATGTCATATTTTTTCCACCCTAGTCTTTTGTCACTATTGATAATCTCCAGACCGAAGGTTCCTTTTTTTTTTTTGTGACCCTTTTTCATTAGGCAAAATAACTAGTGAAACCAGGCAGTAAAAGAGTTATGCTGACATTTTTTATACTCTAGTGTCAATATTTCCAGATCCAATGAGAACTAAAAGTAATCAACATATATATGGCGTTTTACTTCCCGTCTGGGCTGACTGCGTGTATTTATTACGATATTGGGGTGGTGGTGGTGATGAAGGTAGAGTTAATTACAGGAAATTTACCCACATTTGTTTGGGAAAAGAGAAGGAAACAATTGAATAAGATCTGTCCAAATTACCTTCAGCAGGGATTTGAACCCTCACCTCTTTGTCAATGATAAAACAGTATATTGTGCTAATGCAAGAAAGACACCTTCTTGGAGCATGTGACTGACCACCAATGCAGTAAATTGCTATTTTTGAGAACTTCTATGAAAAAGTCGTTCGGCATGTTTGACTACCTATTCAAACTACCCAAAGATTTACACTAATGGGAGGGATAAAAAAATTCAAGTGTCGCTGTATGCCGAGAGGCATGTGTACGATTTCAAAGGACTGTATTTTTTCACAACACTATGATTTCACTATCTCCCTTTTTAAAGTCTAAACATGCATACATCATAAAGAAAATATTATAATCGTGAACAGTTCCGGCCTCTAGATTCCCCAACCAGTTTTTAGTTTATTTCAGACTTGTCAGACAGAAGCATCTTGCTGGCTGGGATGGTTAGGCTAATTTTTCTCCTCGAGAGTAATATTGTATCTTGACGTTTTATCTTTCCACGTTTAGTCCAACTTGGGTCGTCTGCACATTTTACAGTCCGGTGGGTACTACACTTCTTATCTCTATCAGTTATGGGAAGAGTCTGCTCATGGCCTTGACTGATTACTGGTCAGCCAGCCTCCCGATTATTTAAAAAAAACAGTAATTCTGCCAACCTGATGGCTGTGATTCACTAGTTTGTATAACTTTAGCAACACCATCTATTTTTAGAGCTGAAAGTTCAACACACTGCCAGAGAGGGTAGGCAAACCCTTAAGTCGTTCTTAGGAATACATTTAAATATAGTAAAAATAATTACCCCTTTTTATTTGATTGAATGTTTGGCTCTCTTGTTTGCAGGTCCATGAACTGCCGGATCATCACTTTGAAACACTCAAGTTCTTGCTCTTCCACTTAAAGAGGGTTGTGGACCACTGTGATAAAAATAAAATGGAGGCTCGCAACCTGGCCATTGTGTTTGGCCCTACACTAGTTCGGGCAGGTGACGACAATATGGTCACCATGGTGACAGATATGTCACACCAGTGTCGCATTGTCGAATCGCTCATCACGCATGTAAGCATATTAGATACACTAGTTACACTTTTTTTTTATTTACAACTTAGTAGTTTTATCTGTGTTTTGTCTGCCGACCAAAATTTATTTCTTAACTCATTTATGAGAACCTTTTAATTCAACGATGACTTTTATGTATTTATTATTTATTCATAGAGAAACACTTTTATATAAAAGAATACATGCATTTTAAAATATTTAATATACAGCTTTTTCCCTCTTTTTATCAAGTTTGCTCCCTATTGTTCTGGGTATATTTTGAAGATCAACTGTAGATTATTGTACAAGTATACTCAAAAGATATCAGCATGTAGTAAGGATTATACAATTTAATATAAAATTAAGCATTGAAAGGAGGATAAAAGGAAAAGGCCTACATACTTACCAGAGAACTGAAGGCCTCAAATCTCCCAATTAAAACACAACAAAACAGGCAACAAAAGTAGACTATCTAAGTGACCATGGCCTGCCTCTAGCTATGCTGCCTTAGTCCAGTTGGTGTTTTACTCTCTTCTGCTGAAGCAGGGGACTGATGTACCTTGAAAATGTCATAATTTTGTGTTGTGTTTTTAACTGTTAGCTTTGAGGCCTACATTTTCTGGTAAGTGTGTAGGCCTTGTCCTTCTATCCTCTTTTCATAGTTTAATTTAAAAAGCCGTTTGGCACCATTTGTCCTTTGCTTACAATATAATATAAAATAATTCAAGAATGTAGTTCTACTAAACATACCAACAGTTAAAAAAACACTTAATTTTAATGTTGTATTTTGAGAGCTCGATCAACTTCATTTGTAAATTCATAGGTACACTAAAGACATCACCTGAATGTGGTTGGAAAATTAGTTTTAATGCGAGATCCTTTTTCTCAAAATCTTTAAACTTGTCATTGTGTTTTTCGTTTATTGAGTTTTAAGACTGTATTCATTCACTATTCTTGTATGATTTCTACATCACAATATGACTTACCTTTTATCCCAAGTATATATGCTACTTTATAAGATGCTTGAGTAATTTCATTACGTCCTCCTGTTACTTGAAATAATTTTTATGTGGTTTTTGAAGCCTCTTTTTCAGTAGTACAAATAATTTTCTTGGTTCTCTTTCTAATTTTGAATATTTGTGGTCCTTATCTGTTCCATAATGCTAATGAACATTTTATCTCTTCACTCTTGAAATCATTTTGCTACTACTATATTTCGTAGTGATAGATTTGGTTTACCTCCACTTGTCGACAGGCTGGCATAGGTCTTGGGGCAATAGTTGCGGTGATTTGGAGTTTGGACTATGTGTATCATCTGGTTATTGTTTGTCCGGATTGCATTCAAAGGAAGCTTGAAGATTCCTAAAAACTTTGAGAAGTTTAGGATGGGAGACCAAGTGGGCTTGTTGAAGTTGGCCCACTCATGGGCCGCGCGCTGGCTTGCGTAAGGCGTGGAGGTGGGGGAGAAGGGGTCAGGGAGGGGTTAGCAAAGGGTTGTAGGTGGTGGACTTAGGGGAGATAGGGGGTAAGGTGGTCTGCGAGTACTCGGATTTCGAGCTTCGAGTCGAGCTCGTTCTTTTAAGCTCAAGATCGAAATCGAAAGTTTTGTAGGCTCGTCATTTTCGAGCTTTCGTTACAATTACTACAATTGAAATTTATGTGACATTAAAAATGAACATAACAAAAGGGCAATTGGTTTAGAAAATTTTGTTTGGAATGCAGGTCATATATTATATTATTGTACATCTATTAAAGTCAAATAAACTAATTTAAATATAAAGGAATAAAACTCATAACCACAGCATTGAGACTTAACATTAAATTAAGAGATGCTAGAAAATATTTAATCAACTATTATATGAACACACTTTAGATTAGACTATAGGATGATTAGGATCATCAAAGCATAGTAAATATTAAGGTTTATTTATATTTTTTCTGGTTTGTAACTTATTTTAATTTATTATTTGCGATTTTGGGAATAGCATCACAGAAAAAAAGATTTTTTTTTCGTAGGCTACTCTTTAAAATAATTCAAAATGTGATTTGCTTACTAAGCTCGCTTTTCACTTTTGTTCTCAGCAACAAATATTTTGTATTGAAAATGCATGTGAATGAAACATTTAACCATTAAAGCCATTTTTACATAGCAATATGTTACTGTTTTTAAAAAATGAGCTTTGCAAGATTAATTGTTTTAAATAGAATTAACACGTAAAACATACCAGTCAATAAGGTCAATTTTCAATTATCTGGTAGAAATTAAAAAATAAAAGAATAACAAGAACCGCAAATCTAGTATTTACTAGAGTGTCTAGAAGAAGCAATACTAGTTCCGTAGCTCGAGTAACTGTTGCCATCTGATTGAAGTATCTCCGATCACTGATATCTCAATCACTGATACTTCTGAGATCAAGTCACTGGGAGTAACAGTGATCAAATGGCATTGGTGAAAAAATCACAGTCACTGATTTATAGCCCATCTCTAGTGATCATGCACGTTTACACTAAGGAATATTAAACACAATATGAAACCCTTCAAATTTATAACTGTTTATAATTCTTACTTTTCCTTAGGGTAAATTAAGTTATTGAAGCATATTTTGCGGAAATATTAGCTTATTAAAACATCAATTTTATTAAATTTTTATCTAGACAGTGTAGAAACACTCTACAATAATGTAAAGTGATAGTGAAGGAAGCCAACCTGAAAGGATAGTTAGGTTAGGCCTAGATATAAACAAACACACCTCTCTCTATCTTCTTACACTTTTACACTTCCCACTTCTTCAAAACTTCCAAAGTTGCACATTGTTTTGAATTTTAGGAAGTATTTATATCTTTTTTCATATGAAGATACATTAATGAAAAAGGAATATTTCTGAAAATTCAAAATAATGTGCAACTGTGGAAATTTTGAAGAAGTGGGAAGTGTAAAAGTGTATTAAAAATGAATAGAAAAGTGTGTCTATTTCTATTTAAGCCTAACATATCTATCCTTTCAGATTGGCTTTTTTCACTATCACTTATTTTACATTGTTGTGTAACTTGTTTCTACACTATCTTACTGTACATTTCCAAGCCATCATTCATTTATTCATTTTATTACTTTTTTATATAATTGTTAGTATAATTTTAATGTCCTTAAATACACGAGTGTTGAAACCATTTTAATTATTCTTCCTATTAGGCCTTATATTTTTATTTGAGTGTAGTTCTTTTTTTAAAATTGTGTTTTTTAAGTGTTATTTCTAATTTAAAAACAGATATTTCCATTTAACTTTTTTCCAAAAGTATTCATATTTATAAAAATGAGTGTCATTAACATTTAAAATAAACAAATATATACTCTCAACATTTTGAAATTATAAATATACTCAAATTCGACTCGAACTCGGGAGCTTTTAGAAACACTCATCTCGAGTTTGACTTGAATTAAAAAACACAAGCTCGCAGACCCCTAGTGTGAGGGGAGTATCGGCACTAAGGAAGTTGTGAAAATAGGTGTTGGGGGAGGGGGAGTAATGGGAAGAGATGGGTGAGGTCATACCACCCTAGAATGCCGTCTTAGCAGCTGGTGAGTTCTTTGGTGGAGTATCTCGGTCATGTGGAGCTTGATGCTGATGGTGGTGCTGGAGTGCCAGACCTCGCTGTGGATAGATGGATTAGATGGTTAATTTTTTAACATAGGGTTTTAAAAATAATATTTTTTTAAATTAGTTAAAATACATACAATTTCAGAATATATAGTTTGTAAACATGAAGATATATACTTGACAAAATATTCTAAAAGTCTTCACCGAACACCTCAAAAGGCCACAGTATCCATATCCCTGGATATTCATATTGTGCAGGCATGCCCTTTTCATCACAGACCTAAAGTGACTTACAGAGAAAGGTGAATTTTGACTAATTGCTTAGTGCATTAAGTAATAAAAATAAGCATAAGAATATTTTTTTAATCATAACAAATTAACAAAAAAATATTTAAACTTCGATTTGGCTTTGAGAATATCAAATTTATTTGATTTGGGTTGGATTTGAATTGTAAAAGAGTACTTTGCACAGTCAGTGCACAGCCATGTGAAATAATATTAACTAACCTTTGCATATTATTTCTCTAAGGTTGATTGGTTTTTCTCTGACGAAGATCCAGAGGACAGCTTCCCTTTCAGTGTACCTCAAGATGGGGCTGAGTTGGAGCCTGCAACGGCCAACCAAAACCTCCTACTTAGCAACATTCAAAAAGTAGAAGGTTAGTTTTTGAAGTATATTTGTTTATTTGTCCATGTAGTACAAGGTTTAGTAGCACACACTATCACAATTGCTGCATGAATTGTCAATGTTTTTAGCTATACCCCTTTTATCAAGTATTTTAATGCATTCTTTATTCTAGTACCCTTATTGCTTAGCAATTGATTTTGTCTCTCATTTAATTTCACTTGAAATAAATGATGATATTTTATGCACAGCTTTGGTTTATTGACATAATACTTTACATCCATTACTGTTTCCAGCCTGTGTTCTGGGTCAATTTTTTATTCAAGGCACATAATTTACACTACCGGCGTGTTAGGCCTGTCATAGCTTCATATGTCTTATATTCTAACTTAAGACTAGAACAGGCACAACATCCAGTCCTTGGCCATTTCTTTATTAATGTTAAAGGGTAAACCCACATCTCACCACTGATAAATTTTTGGCCATGCCGGGAATTGAACCCAGGACCCTTATCTCAGAATGCAGACACGCTACCGGATGAGAAGTAGCCTATTCACATAATTCAAATAATATACTCATAAAATAAATTCTCACCTATTTTAAATAAAAAAGAAGTCTTGTTTAAATTAGAGAAAAGAGTAAATTGTATATTAATTTTCAAGTTATATGAAAACCACTCACCATTTCAAGTTTGATAGTAAATATCCTATTTAACTAAAAATAAATTATCTCAACCTTTCCTATACTTTTTGTATATTCTAAAGAAAAGAAAACCAATACTCAATGGTTTATATTCAATTTCCTATGTAACTTTTGATCTAATTGACAGTTTTTTTTAGTCAAATTTCAGCCAAAGATGTTTTCACAAATATTTGAATATCTGTATTAACTGTCTTTTTTTAAAAACATTACATTAAAATACTCTAAAAGTCAAGATGAGATGGAATTATTTTTTGATTAATTCCTCGTATCAAATAATGAGTTCTAATTTCAGCTGTGGCTTTCATCAAAAGATTGAAAGAATGCAAGTAAACCCGCTTTGGTGATCGAATGGCTTAAGACATCACTTTCATGATAGACTAGACTGCTGATGACAGGGAGAATTCCAGTTTCGTTTACTGGAGTGGTTTTTCCAAAATGGTTTTCCACTCTCCCTTCATGCTAATGTGAATACACTTAATCTGAATTGAACCTTCACTATCCTGACACTAGTGTAATTAATAAATATATATATAGGTGTATAATCCAGCAAGGCAGTAAGATATGGTGCTATATATTATATATGTAGTTAAGGAGACTATCTAATCTTGATTATATTGTTAGATTGAATAAGCAAATGCTTTGTAAAATGATACAGACATGGAGGCAGGTATATATAATGAACAGTTTCCAGCCACTGTCTGGGTTTGTTTGAAATATAAGCCTATTCAACATATCCTTTTTCACCACCACCTCTCCTTCTCCAGAATGACCCAGTATTCTCCTCTCTCATCCACATTTCTCTGCACTCCCTTCATTCACCCGTCCCTCTGCCTTCTTGCCCCCCACTTCAATCTCCATAATCTTCTTTGGTATCGTCCACCTCTCCATTCTCCTCGCATGACCGTACCACCTCAGTTTAGCCTTCTCTATCCTTTTCTTTCACAGGCTTGAATTCTGCTTCCATCCTGTTCCTTCATTACTCCTGCTTCCACTGTGTATGTCAGTATTGGTACATAGTATGCCGTGTAGATCACTCATTTACACTTCCTCGACACATCCTTGCTCCATATTATACTTCTCACATTTAAGAAAAAGAACTTTTGCTTGCCTCCCCCTCTCACTGGTTTATCTTTTGTTTCTTCGACTTTCCTCTATCAAATTTCTCAGGTATTTAAAACCTTTCACTATTTTTAACTGCTCCCCTTCTACTGTCACACCAGCCATGCTCTTGACTCTCTTCCTTGTTGTAATCAGCATTTCACTCTTCTTTAGATTAAACCTCATTCCATAATACTCCACCACTTTATCGCACACATCAAACTGCTTCTCATATTCTTTATCCTCACTGGCCCATACCATCTTGTCATTCCCAAACACCATTGCTTTCATACTTCCCTCCCAAATCTGTTCTACCACTCCAATATTTCATCACTTACTACAGTGAATTGATTTTGCTTCAGGCCATTGCCAACTCAAACCACTCTGTCCTTTCCCCTCCCACTTTCCCCCTGTACATATTTCCATTCTCATTATTGTATCATCCCTTACTCATTTCTTTTCCGATGCTTCCCATACTCTAAATCTGCATACACTGTCATGGTCTTTTTCAACATCAGAAAAGGCTATTAACAGGTCTGTCCCATTCTCAACTCATAATATCTCTCTTTCAGCTGCCTTTCCACAAATTTAAGATCTACTATGGACCTTTGTGTTCAGAAGCCATACTGTTCCTCCCTTAAACCTCTTTCCACTTTTCCCCTAATTTTTTTCTCCAGTATATTTTCATATAACTTCACACAGTGGCTCATCAGGGTAACTCTCCTGTAACTCCCGCACATCTTCCTGTCTCCTTTCTTGAAGATAGGTGATTTCAACTCTTCTTAAGGTCCTTTGGGATCATCTTCCTCTTTCATACTACTCAAATCACTAGATATAGCCACTATATGATAAACCTTTTCAACATGTCTCACTACTTACTTGTTGGGCTATTTGCAAATAGCCAAATATAAATTAATGATGCTGACACCTTAACTCAGTCTGTAGCATGTCTGCCTACTGAGTTAAGGCTCCCGGGTTCGATTCGCAGCATGGCTGAAAATTTATAATTTTTAAAATGTGTGTTTACCATCTCACATTGATAAATTAACAGCTGGGGACTGGATATTGTGCCTGTCCTAGTATTAAGTTAGATTATAAGATATGCGAAGCTACGACAGGCAAAACAAGCTGGTACTGAAAAAAATATAGCTTGAATAAAAAATATATATATAGGCTGAAAACAGCAATGGATGTAAGCTAGATATTGATTGTGATAATGCTGTAAGGATAAGGAATGTATATTTACTATTTAGAGAAAATGTACCTTAATTTGTATAGCATGAGAGTGTAAAACCTTTTAGTAAAAAGCACATTCAATATATTTTGTCTCGATTCAAGCCCTGATCTCCTTGTCTTCGTCAATCAAGCCTCTTGTAAATGTGATGCCTTAGAACATACACTCAACAAAGCGGATAAGACAAATGTTTTGATTGTTTTTATATCCTTTAAGTATGATTTAAGTTTCAAAAATTCTTTTTAGACTTTTTTTTAGCAACCTGTAATTTATTATCCTTTAATTTACAGAGATTACAAACATTAAAATTAACTTTGATATAATGAGCACTAAATTGAACTCTTTTAGACATGATACTCAAGTACTTAAAGTATAATGCTCTTTACTAGTTTTTATTAATTTTAAATATTTATACTTTTAAATCTAAGTCAAACATTTAATTTGTATGGTAAGCTGTTTGTAGCTGAGCTTATTTATTAATAAACTATAGTTGTTGTTAGCTGAGGTTATTCATTAGTATACATGCCTTCCTCTTGGGAGTCCTGTGGTTCGAATAACTTTCCGTTAAGCCTGCTCATGTATTTAGATGGTAGTGTATGACAGTAGTTAGTAACCTTGAGGTCTTAACTATTTTTACAAACAATACATATTTTATTTGGTTGCATTTTATTAATTAGAAGTTTGAGGAACAACTATTCATTCAAATAAAACCCACTACAGTAGTTAATTCCAGAACATAACACAAGCCTAAAAGAACGTAGTTTTCTAAGCTATAATTAAATCTTTTTTTCCATAAATATTAGGGTTAAAGAACTAGTATCTAATAGCACTTAATTTATATTAACTTTTAATTTGGAATGTTGGAAGCTTATTTTTGAATGCTATATTAGCACCATACTTGAAAAAATATTTACAATATACAATATAAAAAAAAACTACACTTGCATGAAAATTTAATGAAAACTACCTATAATTTTTCCTCCGCTCAATTTTATATTATTATTTGGCAAGTTTATTTCTTTCAAGAATGTTTTGTGATGCTCTGCATGTTTCACTTTTGATCTGTTTCTTGCATTGTTTTTGTTTTCTCGACGTTACACACAGGCATGAAAGCAGAATCTCCAAGTAGGGACATAAGTGCCAAAGATATTGTTTCGTCCATCATTTCTGCAGCGAACCGCAAGATGCAGAAGGCGAAGTCTAGGAAAGGAGGAGGTGGTGGTGGTGGTGGGGGTGGTAGCAGTAATGCCACCAGTGGGACATCTGGAGCTACAGAGGATGGCCGAGAAACTTTCACGGAAACTATGCAAGATAGGGGAGACGATAAGCAGGTAACTATTATATTTTTAAGCTCTATTTCTTTACCTATCCTCAAGACTTTGATTGTTCTTAAAATATTTTTGTTGGAATGTTTGTTATGGCTGAATGCAAGATTGAAATTTTATGTTAGTGGCTCATAAGAACTTTTAATGTTTTTCTTTTCAATAATAATGAACATTTACTTTTTTAACCCAACATAAATATTTCACCATAACTTCAGGAAGAATCGTCAAGACATTAATAAGTGAGTCTAGTACACCTAGTTAAATCAGGAATTTCAAGTTCAATTTTTTGATACCCTAGATTCTTACTGGTATTGAAATAATCGATTCTTAGCTCTCAATTTTTATTTAATTGAAATTCTAGCACTGATGCAATGTTCAGAATTGTGTCGTGTCTAATCATGTCCAATATTAAAGATTTTTCCATTTAATTCGGTGCTGGCAAATTTGTAAATGTAATCAACATGATCTTTGTCTCTTAGTGAGCTTGCATAGATCAAACTCAGCCTTAAGTTTAAGACGTATTATTTACTATGCATACTTCTCCCCTTCCAAATACCTTACAGTAGGCCTACATTATATAAATACAATACTAATTTTTAAGAGAGGTTAAATACACAAAAAAAGATTAAAATATTAAATATTGAAGAATCAATAATTGAGGTTAAACATCATAGCTCCAAACAGGGAAAACCTGGGAATTGTTTTAAGTTATATAAAACAATGATATGTTGAGGAATTCAATTAAAAACCAGGAAAAATCATGTAGTTTAAATACTTGGATAAAAAAAATCCACTTAACAAATAAATGATTTATTTTCATTCGCCTAGAAAAACTGAAAAAATAGATCTGAAAATCATTTCAAACTCAGTAAATTTTATAAACTAAATTATCTATTCGCCTTGTTAAAATTTAAGAATTGGAATTAAGAAATGTAATTGAGAACAAGGTTGTCAATCTCTCAATAGATTAGAATGTCTGTGACGGGGAGATCAGGGTTCAATCCTGGTCAGGTGTACTGAGTGGTTTTTTTCCCTTTTTTTTTTCCTAAATGGTTTTAAACTATCCTTCCATACAAATGTGGGTGCACTAATTAGGGCACAGTAATGGGCTACTACCATAATTAACAAATATAATTAAAAACTATTTAATACATCATTAAAAACAAAATGTTAATATCCTCGCAAACTGATGAGAAGGTGCAGGATAGCTAAAGGTGAATATTATATCATTTGTTCTTTAATAGTTAATGCCTTTCAAGTATGAATAGCCAAACATTATAGGAATTTAGAGACTTTGTTATCAATAATTTTAATGTATTGTTGCAAATAAAATAAACATTTCTTAACTCTAAGATAACATCGATAAAGTTCCACCAATAGTTACTATGTTAAATATTTACTTATTTTTAAACTGATTTTGTTGTATTACTCTTGAATATGCAGACAAAATATTATTTGTATTAATATTTGGAAATGATTGGAATTGAAAAGCTATAAAGTTTACCTTTTAGGGGGTTTACTGGTCTTGAAAATCTAGTTAAACACATGATATTTATATTTATACAAACACATGTTACTCTTTAAAGACTTATCTGCTAAGCAGGGTTTTTGAGTTTAAATCAAAGCAAAGATTATTCATTAATTTTGATTAGTAATTTTTTTTAAGCACCACATCTTATTAGCTGTTTGGGTTATACGCTTATATCTTAGTCAAATATGATAAACTTAAGGTGTTAAATAAAACAGAGCTATGCATTAAAATAAATAGTTGAACATATTAAAAAAAAATCTTAGTTTTAGACCCAAGTGCTATAAGTTATCATGTATAAATGTAATTTCTTAAACAATAGTTTATTTTTTCAAAATTAAGCGTTAAAGATCACCATCTGGTATTATTATTATTATTATAAATTATAAATTATAAATTATAATTTATAAATTATTTCAATATATATTTTCAGTCCTCAAAGTCGACATATTTGTTAGATATTATCTAAGGATGTGGCTTTGCGAAGGTTTTATAAAGGCTTTTTTTGGGGGGAGTAAAAAAGTGTGGCTTATTTTCCGGTCAATATGGTAGATGAAATCAAATCTTTGCATCCCCTAAAATTAGTTTATACTTTAAGGGTGTTCTTACCTCAACAGTCTCCTTCTCTGCAATGTATTTTGTTGTCTTCATCCTAATCCTAAGCTGTTACATTATATGAGACAACATACACTATTATAACTTTCCTTGAATTTGTTTCCACTTTGATACTCTGTTTGATTGTATTGACTCTCAAATGGTATTGTTAAGAGTTTTTCCTTTTTACTGGTATTGTATTTTGATATCAAATAAACTAAAGTTCATCATCATTCGACGTTTGTGCCTCTGAAGGTCGTTTGGCACATCCTCTTCCATTCCTGCCGATCATTACAAACTCAGCCACCCGTCTCCAGTCTGCTCCTTTAGCTTCCATGTCCTTCTGCACTCGGTCCATCTATCTGGTCTTTGGTCTTTTACCCTTATCTTTGTTCTGTAAGGCTCTCTTAGGTATTCTGTCCTTCTCCATTCTCATCACATGAACTAACCACAGTAACCTTTTTCTCTTCAATGTCTGCTAATGATGCAACTTTTAAACCATTTCTAATTATTTCATTCCTTATCCTGTTTCTTCTTGTTATATTCTCAATGCCTCTCAGGAAAATAACCTCTGCTGCCTGCAATTTACTTAAATTTCTCTTTGTCCATGTTCAGGTTTCAGAGCCATATGTCAATATTGGATGATAATATGCCTTATATAACGAAGTTTTGGCTTCTTTTCCTATATCCCTTTGCCAAATTACATCCTTAACCAGATTGTTGGATTGTCCACGCTTCCATAACTTTTGTCCTATTTCTTCCTGGATCTTAACATTCACAGTAATCTTATCTAGTCCTAGACAGCAGAAATCTTCCACCTTCCATTAATTGTTACTTACTTTGCTGGGTTTGTGTTTCTAGCCACCTTCATTAGCTTGCTCTTTTCTACGTTTGTGTCCAATCCATATTGTTTCATCGCTCCTGCCCATTTAGCTAGTTCTCTCTTCTGACTCCTACCAGGTCAAGACATTGTTTGTGTATGCCATCACCTTCAGTTCCACCTGGTTTCTGTGACCCTGGATTTGGACTATAATTTCATCCATTACGATATTGAGGTATTGTACTGGAGGTTTAATTTCTTTTAACCCTGGGTACGTAAACAGGGAAAACATTTAAAGATTTAAAACAAGTAAAAGCAAAGATAATAATGGAGATAAACAAATAGGCTTTAATGAGATCAATTTGTCAATACATACATTAAAAATAATACAGGCACTATCCAGTTAGTGAAGTTTTGAGCTAATTGTGAATCCCTTAAATTGATAACTCCCAAGCGAGCTATTTAGTGTTCCCACTCAATAGTACTCAAGGCGGGAAGCGCCAACATTAGTACAACACAGGCAAATCCCTGGTTATGCTTGGTATGGGTAGCCTCCCCATTAGAAACACAAATGAAGCATTAGTCAATAAACAATTACACTTACAAGAATACCCTACACAATAACTTGGTTAAATAAACTAGCAGTCTTACAATCGGGCAAGAAGACTACCCATGCTAGTGGGGCTAGATTAATCTATTTCAATTCAGTTACAATAGTTGCAAGCTCCAGTGTGTTTATTCTGGCCATACATCTGAACTGTAGATAAAAGTTCCAATCCAGGGTTCTAGGCCAAGCACAAATGACCCAGCAAATAACCAATTGGTCTTAGCCAGACTCGAGGGGATCAAACCCAAGACGGTCGATTTTCAAACCCAGAAGGGGGAGACACATCCTCTCAAAGTGACGATATCAAAATTAGTAACAAACGCGAGCCATGCCTGAAGGGCAACAGGACCCACAAGTTGAGCACCACAACACGGCGAATGACAATCATTAAATATCTCTACAAACACGAGCCATGCCTGAAGGGCTAAAGGCCCACAAGTTGAGAGCACCACAATAAGGAAAACTACAATCATGGCAAAAAGCACCACAAGTAACTCGAGGAGAGCCGACCAACACCTAATAAGGCACACTGCAAGGCCTGGAACAACCTAAACAGCCCCTTTTGTCTGAAGGCACTACAGACTTCAACATGGTTGTACAGGCCATGGAGTGGGGCACACTACTACCTAAACTGCAAGTCTAAAGGACCCAGCATGTATCAGTGACATAGAACATCCCCAATGGCTAGCACAGCATGCCAGAAAGTTTAAGACGAAACTACATTTATATGAAAAACATAAGAGTTATTAATGGCCTCTTAAACAAGTAAACTATTCTTAAGACCTAACCACGTTCATTACAACCATCTACTCCCTATCAATACTTGATTATAACGCTGCGGCAGCCTTCTTCTGCTGATCAGGCCAGTCCCTTGGTACATTCGTCCCTTCCTCCCTGGGGTCGTAAATATGTCTTGATCGAAGATACGTGTGACATGTCATAATCTGGGATAACAATAAAGTAATTACTTTTGTCCTGCAATCCACGGTGTCTTATAGCGCCAGAGTCCGGCAAACCATAGAAGAGTAGTGTGTGTGTGTGTGGGGGGGGACTACATTCCATAAAGTTCACTTTGACACACAAGCCATAACCATCAAAAATTGCGTGCCACCAGTAATTCAGTCAGATGAATTAAAAGCTCGGCCTGGTGAAGTGCGGCGTTGCTGGCCGAGAGAATAGCAGGGCATGTCTGATGGAGCTCATGTTCAGCGAAGTTGTTGTGGCAAGGTATGTAACACAGACATGTATAGATATGAGCATATTTTCAGCAAACTATGTACATTTTATTTCAAGATCGTTATTTGTGGCAGTTAATTTGGTTTGTACAGGACTTGGCTAGTTAGCCAGCTAAAGGTATAATAGAAAATTCAACTATCAACCTGATAAATTAGAGTCACACACTCTTCTAATTCCATGTTAAAGTAGTTTTCAATCAAACCTATGTATACTGATTACCACAAATAGTTTGCAGCCAGTGGTTGGTTTGATTTAAAATACAAGTCTTTCCACTATCCCCTCTCCTCCCACTACCTCTCCTCCTCCAGCTTGACCCAATCTTCTTCTACACACGCCTTTGTACCTCCCTAAGGTCATTCAACTATGAGGCTTCTCTGAGAATGAGTATACGATACAATTTTGGCAGAGAATTTTTAACATGACTGATGGGCTGGCTAAAAAGGGAAGTAAGCTTGGGTTTGCCAGATTTAGTATTTCGGAAAGTGAATCGTAACTGCATGTATCATCCATGTTAAACTTTGACCTGATTGACTTACTCTAGATTATTATCACATGAAAGTGTTTTTTTCACAAACTTTGGGCCAATATGGTTTCATTAATTTTTATTGATCATAGTTTTTATGCTCGAGCACAAAAGTAGTTTATAACCTCTGTTGCAGAAACATAAATATGCAACTATATAGTATTTATTCTGACGTTCTGAGTTCTGTGTCTTCAGTTTTGTGATGACTAGCAACAAAATGCTAAGATTAATAGAATATATTAGATTTTAAAATAATGAATGCCTTCATGAAGCACATTGCAAAGTAATTATTGTACTGAAAACTAGTAGATTTCCAAAATGTGTCTTCAGTGGTTAAATTTTTAGGATACTTTATTTGTAGTTAAAAAATGTACTACTTTTAATTTTTATTACAACATTTAACATTGCTCACGAGACTAAAGTTGTCATTCTCATCTAACTAGTTTACCAGTGACAGGAATATCGAGGTTAGTATCCTTGCCAGGTGTAACTTGATATTTAGCGTTTATTTATGCTTTGTTAAAAAAAAAATCCCGCTGTCACATCAGTTGTGTACCCGTCTCGCTTGTCGTAATCACAATTTTACTCCTCCTTACATTAAACCTCATTCCATACTGTTACAACACTTCTTCCCAGTCATTCAACTGCTCCTAAACTTCTGCCAATCCTTTCTACAACTTGCATTGTTATTTAATTCATCACTACAACGAACACTAATGACGAGAGCACACAGCCTTGGTTCAAGCCACTCAGACCTCTCTTTCTTCTCCCCTCCCACTTTAACATTGCTCACACACTCTTTGTACATATTCCCCATTCTCCCTGTTGCCTCGTCCTGCACATATTGTCATACGCCTTATCAACATCCAGAAGGAAATTACTAGATACTCCTCGAACTCATAATATCGAGCTTGCAGCTGTTGCCTCATTCTGATCAATTTATAACATCCCTCTCAGCTACCAGGCAGTAAGCAGACTAAAAATGGGGACACAGTGGATGTGGACCGGCCCCAGCAGTCCTCCCCTTCTTCGGCAGTTGCCTTCTCTGTGGCCTATTCCAGTAATATTGCCAAGAGCATCACCACTGAAGAGAACTCTGCAGGGTCTATTGACAACTGTGAGTATCTTGAAATATTACCTGAATTAACTCATTATTTAAACATTGACATATTTTTTTTCTCCATATTTAACCAATCTCTCCCATAATAATTTCTAATATTATTGCTTTGTTAATCCTAATATAAATAAGGATATCACAAAAGACTGGTAATAATCAGTTAAAATTAGTAAAGATGTTGAGAGTATGAATATTTGCAGGCTTAGTTGAATATATAGAAGGCAGCAAATTAATATAATTTATAAATTTGCAAAAAATCTGTCAAACACTAATCTTGTTACAATATAATGCTTTATTTTACAGTAACATTTTCTTAGCACTTTAATAAACAAAAAATGCTTTGACAGACATACATTTTTCTTCATCCTAAATCATCAAACCATTTAATATCATTTCGAAAGACATTAAACTTAACAAAACCGATAACAAAATGATTTAAAATCTGAATCATAGAAAGTCAATAATGGTGGATTATTTTTACATTTATGCTTTTTTTTTTCTCCCCAAGGTCTGTTTGCTTGCACTCATTCGCACAAGCATTCTCTATACTAGTAGTAAAGTTGTTAAGGATTTGAGTTATTATCGGTTTAAAATTGGAGGAATAGCCAGCATATTTACCAACGCTGGAATATAAATTGTAGGGATAAAAAAATTAACAGACAAAAACTAGCTTTCAATTTCACAGGTAGTTTCTTCAATAGTATAATTTTAACTAATGACTGACTCTCTGATAGTTTTTTTAAAAAAAATATGTTTGTTATTGTTTTTGCTAAACACTTTAAACTCTAATTTTATTCCAAATAACCTTAAATGTTATTATAAATCTGAACAATAACAAAATTGCAAAATCTTTTTGATTAAATTATCAATTTTTTTTTATCTATGATTTTGTATTCTCTACTAAATTTCTGTTAGCTATTTTTACACTTTTTGAATGCATTTTTGATCATTTTTGCTATATTGGTGCTCATCTCCTGAATATCTTTGTTCTCTACACAGAGAAAAACTTAAATCTCTAGATATAACTGAATGTTCTTTTTGAGTGTTTATTCTACCTCTGCATCTACAATGATGTAAATAAATCCCAGTTTTTATTTTATTTTCAAAATTGGGGAAACATATCTTAGCCACTACATTTACCATTTAATTAAACAATCCCATTTCTGGTAATTAAAATTACTATAGTAAAACGGCTGAACCACTTTTAACAAACTAGCACTCATTTTAAAGGTTAGCGGCCCAGGTTGTCGGCAAAAATAATAGCTTCATACAAAAACACAATTTTCCTAGCAAACTTCCAGTTCCTATGCTGTGTGCGCAGTGGCTCATCTGTAGAATCATTATTGTTCTACATCATTATGGAAACTCTGAATTGTTCATGATTGCATACCAGTATATAAAATATATTTCCCTGATTAAAATAATAACTCACTTCCTACTAAGGTGGTATGGTGCAACAAATAAATAAGAATCTAGTTGGGGGGTCTTTTTAATTTCCTATTGTGCTGTATAGGGAGAAAAACAAGTTCTGTTTAAAATTAAACACCAAAACCTTAACATTTATAAAAAGGTGATAGTTAGCCTTTGAGGAGTCAACCTTTAACTAGAAATCATATTTTGTAAATTGAAAAATGACACCTGAACACAGGAATCGAACCCAGGACCTTTGATTTAGTATGTCAATGCTCTAACCACTGAGCTACCCAGGAGTCATCCTGTGCCCAGTGTCATTCTTCATTCATATTTTAATGTAGAGTCTGTAATGGATGTGCAGAAATTGTGAGCTACTAATGAGCACTCAATTAAGATCACTCATAGACTCTGCCTTAAAATAGGAGTCAAGACTTGCCCTAGACACAGAACAACTACTGTATAGCTCAGTGGTCATTGGCGTACTAAACCAATGATATCAGGTTCTATTTCCATGTCCAAGTGTAGAATGAAGCTTCATTCTATAGAACTTTTTTGAATACATTATTTAATACACTTCACACTTCAGCAATAACCTGCAGCCATCACTTAAACAATGCTGTTATTCATAAAAAAACATAATTGATTGTAGTAAGGAACAATATATATACTAAATTGATAAAAATAGAATCAATAGAAAGAGCAAAGGTAGGCTGAGAAATGTTTAATTGGTGAATGAATTATAAAGATAATATTTAAGTTAACTTGTCATAAAAGTATATAGTTTAGAATGATTGTGATAAAACAAATTTGAATAAAATTAAAATATAATACTAGACATTATACATACATATTAAAAATGTGAGTCAAAGTAACATATACATAATCAGAACAAAACATATTAAATATATGTATTAAGACATGAGTCAAACATGATCATAGAGTGTATGGTATTGATAAAAATACTAAAGTTAGTTACAATTAAGTAAAGAGTATGAGAATGATGCCTATTCTGTTAAGAAAACTAGTAAGTTAAATTGTTCTTGTGTTACAGGAAATTTATGATATCACAATTCAATACTACTAAATGTTAAAGAGACAAATGTCCAAAAGATCTAAGAATATTAGAGGAACAATATAATATGGTGTAAAAAGATATATATATATGTTTATAAGTTAGAATTAACAAAAGTGTGATATAAAGATATAAAGAAGTTAATAAAGTTGAATTCTATTCTTATCTGAGAAGTTTAATGCCCTTGTTCCTTTCTAATTCTGGTGTGAGATTGTCACGACATGTTTCGGCGCTGCAATGGCACCATCCTCAGGTCTAGATGAGAAAAAAGAGTTAACGTAAGTTGTGGCACAATATTCAATGTTAGCCAATACAAGGAAAAAACGAAAGTAAGTTAATATATAACCAGGAAACATGACATTTATAACTGTGAAAATGAAATAACATAATTACCTAAAAAATAATCCTGAAACGAGTTCCTACTACGACGAATCGAATAGAACTAAATTAAACTACAAAAAGATGTGCAAATGTAAACTAAGAAGTCTTTTCTGGAAGGGCAAAGATAAACAGACAAATGTAAAAAAGGGGGTGTAAGATCAAAATAGATATATGGTAGGGACAATCAAAGATAGATAGATATATGAATGAAAGGAGGCAGAATAAAATAAATTCATAATTGAAACGGGCTTAGGAAGATAGAAAGAAATGATAAGACAGGATAGAGAAAGGTACAAAATCTTCTCGACACTGGCCCGAACAGGTCATTGACTATGATGGATGGAAGGGCTGGAACAATTGGGATGAAATTTAAGTTTGGTATGTTGTGGAAGTTTCCTAAGGGTGTTAATAAGAGTTTGGTTTTCAAAGTTGGTCTGTTCATTTAAAACTATTCTGTTGTTGATTAATGCAGTCTGGATGAAAATGTTCTCAGCGGTGTTCATGGTGGTGCCCTTGGAAGAACTGTGAAGAAGTTTCATACATTTATTCATAGGAGTGGGCTGATGGCCGGTTTGTTTTAGGTGTTCGGAGAATTTGGATTTATTCCTATCATATTTGAAGTCGCTTAAGTGATCCAATTAAAAATTTCTCAGCTTACCTTTGCTCTTTCTATTGATTCTATTTTTATCAATTTAGTTAATGCTGTTATTGTTGTTATTATTATTATTATTATTATTATTATTGTTGTTGTTGTTGTTGTTGTCTTCATCATTATCATCATCATCATCATTATTATTAATTGTTGTTGTTATATAAGTTACTTTAAAACAAATTATAACATGGATAAATACATACAATTCTGCTTGTTTAACTATTCATAAGATACTCCAATTAATACAGTGTGTTGACTGTGGTAGGTGTGTCAGGTGATCAAACCAACAACCCTTCAGGACAGAGCATGCTGGATGATTCAAGTCAGCGGAAGGGTCTTGTTATAGGGAATGATGAGGTAGCTGTGTGGACCTATGCAAACTTGTCAGCCAATACGCAGGAGAGGATAAAAAGGTTAGTCTAAAAAGTTGTGAAATCTCAAAAGTCCTTAATACTCCATAATAATTGGAAGGAGCCCCTCAAATTCTTAAGAATATTTTATATTTAAGGATTTAAAAATATTTCAAATTCAAAGTGTAAAAAAAAAAATCAAATCTTTGTCTAAATAATTGTATTCTTAATAATAATAATTTGTTTGGACCAATATAATTATATAAAAAACCTAACAACCAAACCCAAGACTATTAATTTATCACTGATGTGAACCCAATCAGAATTTAAGAAAAATGTTCATACAAATGTAGGAAAGGTAAACACTTACTTATACCGTGGGAATGAAGTTTTTGAGGAGCGTGTTAGCTGTCACGAGGAGAAACAGGATTAGGAATGAGGTTATCCAGCAAAGATTGGGATACAGGGAGTACGTGAGATAGTAGATGAAGCAAGGCTGAGATGATATGGGCATGTAATGAGGATGGAAAAAGGGAGGATGTCAAAGAAAATGTCAGAAATGAAGTATGTAAATAAAAGACTGCAAGGGAAACCAATAAAGAGATGGGAGGTGCAGATAACAGAAAGTGTGCAAGTCAGGGGAGAAGATAGGGGCGGATGGAGTCATTTTAATAAACTGACCCGGCCATAGGCTGATGATAAGGTGAAGTACAAACTACCATATTTACCTGAATATAAGACTAGGCTTATTTTCAGTTTTTGACCTCAAAAAGTCAGGGGTCGTCTTATATTCGCGCATGAAGAAAAATGTTGGTGTAAGCTCAACGTTTCTATGTTGTATGATACTGCTATACCGGTATATCTTTATTTTACAAAGAAAAGGCATGTACTTGTTTAAATTCTAACACAAACAAGCATTTTTTTCGTTTTAGCAGATATTCACATAGTTGAATATTTTATTTGTGTTGGTTTCAGCAATTATGATTTATTATGCTAAGGACGTTCATGTTGGCCACTTTCATAACTCATTAACTATACTAAAAGCTTGAAATAGTTAAAAAGATGGTAACGCAATAAATAAATACAGAAAAAAAAATCTTATAGCAAAAAAAAATGAATTGTAAATTGTGTTCTTCGCGCTGTTGTAGCCCTAAAAGACAACCAACACTTTCATGTTGTTTATAGAAGGAATGTTGTAATGGCGGTGGTGCATTGTCACTGGTAGATTTCTAACCACTCTCTAATGACCATTATCATTCCATTATCTAAATCGCAGTTGATATCCTCGATCCATTCGTAAAAAGATTCGACAAGATGGCATACCTAAACATTACAACTAACGAAATGTATAGTTTTACCTAGAGATGGGCCACTCGAATCCACCGAATACTGACAAGTTTTTGAGATTAGAGGATTTTATGTTTTGTTGGATTCGGTGGATCGAATTTTTCATCTCAAAAACATAATATTTTGATTCTTGAATTCAAAAATTACTAAGTTAGGCCTACTAAAAAAAGCACAAATTAATCTGTAATCATTATTTTGTCAGACAAAAGAGATAAACATGAATAAAATCTTATTATTTTAACTAATAATGGTTAAGTGAAGAAAATTTAATGTGTCTAATACCGTACCCTTCCACCCCTATGGGAAACTTGGACTCAGCCATTTAAGTGCATGCTTACTTCTGAAACTTTCACCTCACAAACAATGTTGTAAATATTTTAATGAGCACATTAGAGCTCTTTAAAGACTTAAAATCATAGCTAGAATTACAATTAAACTAGAAATATATAAAACAAATATGGCTTTTTTTTTTAGAAAAATAAGAACACATTACATGCGATACAAATCCAGCCACCATGATGTATATGTTTACTCGTCAGCAGCCAGAATCATCATTAAATAATCATGACTGTTAATTCTTACTACCCAACTGGTTTTTATTATCTACAACCATGCAAAGAACCCCATTTTATTTCATACGATCCAAGTGGGATATTTTGTGGGGTTTCCTGAAAAATAAGTACTGTCAACACTTAGACACCGATAAAACTGTTTATTTACACCTACCGGCTTACGATTGATTATTTGTATAAAATTGATTCAGGTAATCTGATCACTTAGTAAGTGATATCGAGTTTTAAGAATCAAATAACGACTTGCTAATTCATAATTTGTTTTTAAATTGATTTTAACGAAGATTTTTTTTATTTAAATATGCTTTTGAAGTAATTGTAAAAATATTCAAACGCAGTCTTTCCTAATAAAATAGGAATGAACATATTACAGAGTTGAAAATATGTTCGTGTTTTAAATAGAATATATTCTCAGAAATCAATATATCACAAGAAACAAATATATTGATTGTTTTCTATACGAAGATAGATAATATATAAAAGAAAATAATAATACATACTTAAGCATTATTGAGTTCATGATTTCCAATTTATGTTTATTGTTAAGCATGTTGTTTTAGTCTTTTTTTTAAATCTGTTTGTATTTTTATTTTATCTTTCTTATCAAAATAAATTATAATACCTCAAGATGATTAAAGTTTATTAAAAGGTAACTAGACCTAATCTGTTTATTTCACAGGTTTTTCATATAAACTTAACTCATTCTATCAACACTTTTAAAAATAACTTGAAGACAGTCAAATTTTGATTAATTTTATTTCTCAACAATAATGTGAATCTAGATTGTTTAATTTGGCTGGATTTTAACCAGTAATTTGCGAGGGGTGTTTGATGTTGATTAAAATTGAAAGCATGATTGAAATAAATCTTAATTCACAGCTTAGGCCTATATTGTGTAATGTAGGTCTATTTTTAAAGCTAGGTCAGTTGCAAATAAGAGACAGAAAGCTGGTTAAGGATTAAACCAACAAACTTGGAAAAGGTCCTGATCAGTCCCAGTATAGTGGCTGAGAGCCTAGAGTTAGTGAAGAAGTGTGAAGATGAGTTGTAATGAGAGTAAAAAAGTATGAATGGGGACAACAGGAGCTATGTTAAGACTTAGAAGGGGTGGATAGAGTGAAGAGGAAAGTCTTATTTCACCACAACTTTTTCTAATGAACATTGTAATGTAAATAGTCATAACTAAAGTGGCATGAAAACCCAGGGAGAAAATAATGAAAGCCATGATGCTTTCTGATGACTTAATGGTTTGAGGGGAGAAGGAATAGGAAGTACAGGAATGGAATGAGGAAGTGAAATAGTGCGGGATGAAAATTTATCATGGTGAATAGTGAAGTATTAATAATAATAATAATAATAATATTAATAAATAATATATAATATAATAATAAATAATAATAGTAAATTTATAAATTTTATGGAGTAGAGCTGAGAAAGTTACAAAGTGTTACATGTCTTAGAAGCATGATTGAGGCAAAGGCTGGGAGTAGAGCGGATCTAATAAAAAGTGGACAGCATGGGGAGTGGTTCTATAGGGTTTTAAGAGACATATGGCAAATAGAAGTGCCTTTGAAGTATAATGAAGTGCTGTAAAGGTCGTATTTTGTACTCGTAATCAAATATACACCAGAAACATGGACATTGGGGGCAATAGGAATGAAGTTTGTGTGAAGACTGCTAGTCGTTACGAGGAAAAACCGGATTTTAGAATTAAGTTGTTCGAGAAGAGTGGGGGTACAGGGAGCACATGAAATAGTATAGGAAGCAAAACGAAGATGGTATGGTCATGTAATGAGGATGGAAAATGAAAGAATACCAAAGAAAGGGATTGAGATGAAGTATGTAGGAAAAAGACCATGATTGAGACTAAGAAAAAAAATGGGAGGAGCAGATAACAGAAAGTGTGTGAGGGAAAGGAATAGAATGGAATAAAATAAAAAAGGAAGAATAGTGAAAGGAAACAGGAAGATGGAGGTGTTTTACTAAACTGACCTGCCCACAGGCGGGAAACATTTAATGATGATTATATGAAGTAAATAAGACTGTACTGCTGTGGGTCAATAAGAGCCCAGAGGAAACGTAAGTTTATAATGTATGTATTTTTGTCATAAAGTGGAAAATTCAAGTGTACTGTAAGAGATTAAGTTAGCATCCGTTAACCCGCTTTGGTGGTTAAATGGTCTAAGGCATCATCTTGTAATAGATTGGACTGCCAAAGATGAGGAGGTCAAGGTTCGAATTCCAGTCAGATGTATTGCAGTTGGTATTTACTGAATGATTTTCCAATCTTCTACACAAATGTGGGTACCCTTCCTCAAATTCATCCTTACTCATACCTAACATACTAGCATAATTATTTTACCTATATATACATATATAGCCTGAACTGGTAGTGATGGTGACAGAAAGAAAAAACTCCTACCAAAACAAATTTACACCAAAATCATTTTAATATAAAGTTTGGAATCCCGTAAGTTTGGGAACTTGAGGTATGGAACATTTCAGTTAACGTCTACTCTAAATCCTTTATGGGAATCTCGATTCTTTAAGAAATGATAAGATGTTATTCAGATGAAATAAGATGTTAAATTTGTTATTAATATAACAAGAGTATAGTGCAAGTTTTGTGTTTTACAAGAATAACCATCGAGCACATACTACATACAATCAGTATGAGAATTATTAGAGAAGAATATGATACTTCAAAATATAGGGGCTTATATATTCCCCTTGTTTATCTGTGGAAGTTTCCCCCTATGCAGTACAAGTGCTGCAACTATCATTCCATGGGGCAATATGTGTTTATGGTAATTAAGTGGAATAACCAACACATTTACTTGGGTGATGCTGGAGTAGACATTTCTGAAACCACACTCAAACAAAAACACTAGGGTTCTCTGAAGATTTGATAATATCAATATTGATTCGAATTTAAATTATTTGATTTGAAAAATCAAACCAAACCATTAAAATAATGATAATGTTTTAGGTGTTGCAAATTCTCTAATATTCTTAAAATATGTTACTAAATTTTTACCAGCAATTCTTGTTGGGTAAAGTAAATGCTTACTAGTTATTACCATATTTACCAGAAATTAAGCCAAATTTTTCCCCTCCAAACAGCCTTTATAGAACCTTAGGATAGCCTATAATTACACCCTTGTATAATAGGTAACAAATTTGTTAAATTTGAGCACTGAAGACTTATTGAAATAGTTTATAATCACCACATCATATGGTAAAAGTTGACGAAGTACACTTTCTCAATTCAAAGCAAAATCAAATCAAATAATATGAGATATTCCTGAAACTAAATCAAAGTTCGAATATTAAAAAAAATAATTAAAGTTGGGGAAAAATATTATACTCTGCAGAGCTAATAACGATGTAAATCTAGGTATTCAATTAAATGTAATTTACAACATACTATTTTGCAAACATAATTAATACAGTTTTTGTCATAAAATGACAAATTAAGTTATCACAAAATGTAATATAATTATTTCAATTTTTTTTACGCAGCTTATAGCCTTTGATGAGTTAACCTTAGTGTTTTAACTTCTTTTTGGCAATGTTTCAAAATTGTTGAATCCAAAATTTTACTCTTGGATAGAAGCAAACAATTATTTGAAGTGAAGTCGAAGTTTTTGAACCTTCGCACACCCCTACTATACGGTGCTCTCTACTGATAAACTTTAACAAGGTGAACTATGTTGCATTGTGTGAACATGTTGAAAAACTTACTCATTTAAATGTCATGATAACTTCTAGGGCTGGCGTCCAAAACTAACCTAATGTCTTTTTATAATGTACAACTCTTTTTTTTGTTTTGCATCATAATTTTAGCATATTTAACTACCGTATGATTTGATTTGATAGTTATTGAAAATCAACGAATAATATTTACTTTGATTCGAATCCAAAAGACATGCCTCTCAGATGTCTAAAAATTACATTTAACATTATTCTTTACCAGCTACAGGTGGTTTCCTCCCCTCAAAAGACAAGAAGAGGCAGAGTAAGCTACCTGTGACTGATGAAGTTTAGTGTTTGAATGTTGTGGCAACAACTTCTAATCCAGCATTACCTTAGTGAGTGTGTTGGTAACTGCTAACTACTACTCGACACAGTAAACATTGCATGTCGTGGTCAAGCGCTGTAGTTGCTCTATAGTATGAAAGGTGAAGGGCTGAGAAGAAATTCCCACAGCACACTATTACAGTCAGTACCAATTGGCAAATGAGATATAAGTCCTTCACTTTAACTAATTGGCTTAGCACGCTTATTTGGAATTATTTTAAAAACACTTTACATACCCTGTCTTTAAGGTTGATTAGGTATCTGTATTGTTTGTCTAAAGAGGTAAAAATAAAGTGAAAACATTTTTATATATAGCCTATGAGCTCTCCTTGGTAAGCTCACTGGAGTGTACACGCCAGAACGTCTAGATAATAACTGATGATGTGTATCATTGGTCTCCCCCTTCAATCTTTAAGTAGTTGACATTATTTCCACATGCAATGTTTACTATGTCAAGTAGTATACTACTTTTGACCATTATCCAGCCCAGCGCTCCTTTCTTAAGAATATACATAATAGAATATCACCTATAATTTTTAATTGTTCTTGTTATTGGTATAGTTAATTCAAAGCCAGTGTCTTAACTCATTTCTGAAATTCAAGGGTTTTGTAATCATCAGTCCAATCAAATTTATTACCAAAAATTCATTTGTGTTTTTAGGTCGGTGTAATTTGGAGATAATCCAACTTGTAACTAAGATCTGTAGCCCTTAACAAAACAAGGGGAGGTTTTTCTTTATCTTAAATTATCAATAGTCACTTTAACATTGTTTTGAGGTTTTAATTACTATCATTACTGTTATGCACACATGTTCACCAGATTTGAACGAGAAACCAAGGCAATGCTACAAAGAGACCTGAGTCGACAGAGGCGGGACATGGAGAAACATGAGGCTGACAAGAAGAGGATTGAGCAAGAACTTCAGCAGGCCAAGAAAGATTTGGAGAATGAGGATCTTTTGGATGCAATTGCAGACAATCCATCAGGTCACCACCACATTCTTATTGTTTGCATGTTGGAATATTTTATAGTTAATAAAAGTTGAGCTGTTGAGAGTATTTGTGTAGTTTTTAGACGTTTGTCAAATTTGACACCGTGCTTCAATACCCTTGTTTCTTACTCTTAAATAGATAGTCATGAATCAATCTTAGTATTACAATTTTTGATACCTTGATTGTTTAGCTCTCAAATCACTGCAAATTAAAGTTCTAATATTCTAACAAAACCACAATTTTCAGATTTGTGTAATTTTTCATTTTAACCAATACTATATTTTTCACATTTTTCTTCAATGCCCACAAATTGTACTTGTGTGCAAAAACCACAATTTTCAGATTTGTGTAATTTTTCATTTTAACAGATATTTTATTTTTCACGTTTTTCTTCAATACCCGCAAATTGTATTGTGTGTAAATTATCCCACCCACCCCCCTCCACAACCACCTCCTTTAATCAAAGGAATCAATAACATTTTTCTAACATTGATGTTGGATGCATGCAAAATTTTGAAATTGTTAATTTTGAGGAATTGATAATTTTAAACTATAGCTTAAAATTTAAGAATCATGCTCTGCATTTTTTAAATTATTTTATTTATTAAGTTCAGCATTATTGTAATGATAATTAATGATTATATTTTTATCATTGTTCCCAGCCTGTGGTCGGGTCAATTTAGTTCATCCTTCATCCTTTAATCTCTACGATTTTTCTCCTCTCACTTTTATACTTTCTATTGTATGTTACTCCCATCTCTCTCTTGAGGTATTTTTCCTAGAAATCTATTTCATTTCCATCATTCTCTTTGTTATTCGCTCCTTTCCCATTCTCATTACATGACTATGCCATCTCAGTCTTGCTTCCGCTACTATCTCATGTACTCTCTGTACCCCCACATGGTGGCTACAGGCATGGAAAACCTGGAAAAGTCAGGGAACCTTTTGGTGTCAGGGAAAACAGAAATTTCATGGAATTTAAATACGTAACCAGATTATGCGCTTAAACACAAACGTGAAAGATTTGGTTTTCTGATGTTAACAAAATTCATTACCTATGCTATATGTTTTAAAATGAGAGGGTTGTAGAGTGTTTAATTTATAACACATCTCCACAGGAACACAATCATGAAATACTTAAAAAATAACTTATAGTAATGTTGATGTTTATTAGCCATTAAGATTGTTTTTGAAAATATATATTGAATGCAATAAACTAAAAAATGGCCATTTACCAAGAAAAATTGTAAATAGTTAGAGCCAGGAATTCTTTTTAATGTCTGAAAAACCTGAGAAAAGTCAGGGGATTTTATAATGAAAGTCTTGTAGCCACCCTCTCCCACGCTTTCCCGGATAATTTCATTCCTAATCCTTTTTTTCCTTGTGAACATTTTCTAACAAAATTTATTTTCTTGTCTCATTTTTTCATTATTCATGTTTCTGTTGTATATGTGACTATAGATACAATAATTTAGCCTATTATATATAATGCACTTGTTATTTTATTATGTAAAAAGTTAATATAAGTAGGGCTGTCAAACCTGATACCTCAATACCTTATATTCTTGCTTGTATCGAAATAATCGATAATCAATCTTTACATTCCGATTCTTGCTACTTTGAATCCTAGCTCTCAATAAAACTGGCAACTAAACAAAATGGCAACATTTAGATTAGGTAATAATCGATTATCTCTCATATTGGTTTAGTAGCAATTTCACTTAAATGGCAGCAAATTGTAAATATACCGTATTGGCCCGAATATAGTACAACCCTGAATATAATAAGATCCTAACATTTTGAGGTGTTCTACATGGAATATAAATGGTCTCGAATATAATACGACCTGCCATTATGACAGTAACAAGAGGTAGAAACTTAAAATATTTGTCATACTTTTTTTTAAATAAAAGTTAAGTGAGATTGTCAGAATACATGAACTGATTCTAAACAAACAATCGATATACCACACCATGTATATCAAAAGCTATGATAGTTAGATTGAATTAAGATGGCCACTCTCCTGTAATTATATTCTTTGTCGCTTTTCAATTTTTAATGTTTTTTTTATTTCTTTGAATAAGACAAGTTTAATAAAAATAGAACAAAAACTGACATAGTCAATAAAAACATAGCAAAAAATGTTAAATTTTGTTTAATTCAATAGACTTAGTGCATAGTCTGATATATTCGCTTTATCGTACCCAATACCTTCTTCACTAATTTCTGGCAAGCTAACTTGTGTTGGATCAATTATGGTGGGCGACTTTAAATTTTTTTAAAGTGTAAAATGTGTTCTTCTTTCCGATATAAAATCCGCAATTTCTTGTATCAATTTCGAGTTTGTTTGAATTTTTGGATTGATTTTAAATTTTGTAGACTTTTAGTGTTTATTAAATATCTAAACTTCTAAGATTGTGAAACTATAGTTTAAAGCAAATATGTGTTGTAATGGGAGTCCAAGTTTCACATTGAGAGGGTAGTAGGGTATCAGGCACGTTAGATTTCTATACAATGACAATTATTAAATATATATTAAAAAAAGTTTTTGACTGTTTTTTTTACAAAGGTAACCTCTTTTATTTGACAAATTTACAGTTTTATTTGCGCCAAATGTTATATGCCTGAGCAAATATATTTGAACTCTTTTCTTAATTTTCTTACAATTTAAAAATTAAGTGATTTATACAATTATTATCTGATAACTACAATTAGTATCTTGTTTGTTTACTTGCTACCAGTATATTTATGTTTTATTTCCAATGTCATTAATTCAAAACAGTGCACTTTCATTTAACGGTCCTATTTGGTGAACTGAATAGACTTGTGCTCTCAACAACTGTTTATTATACTTGTTTTAATTTTATTTATTTAGAAATGTTTGATTCAATGATATTTTATTTTTAGGTAATAATACATGTTTACTATAATGTAATTCACAATTATTTTACTATCATTTTGATTTATATGATTTAATACTTGATAAAATTGATATTTTTCTTTGTTAGAACTTTTATAAAAACTTATAACCATGAATGTTCTTTAGATTTTTGGTATGTTGTAAAGTTGAATACCTAAATTTTTTTCATACAAGGTGGGATGCTTGGAAAAATAATGGAAAAAAATGTTCAAAAATCGAAATCGAGAAAAAGAGGTATAGTAACATTTCTAAATATAAGCTATATTCTAACCAGTTTTACTATTTTTTATTTTAGACATTACAAAGAATATATCAGACACGATCAGCCACACTGGGGTTACAAGCAGAAAGCCTCCAACGAGGGACATAAAGTACAACTTGTCCACCATCGGTCGACGCCTATCATCCTCTTCCCTCCCGTCTACTTCCAGCAACACATCATTCGGCTCTAATGCTTCATATGTGTCTGTGAGATCCACCCCACTACAGACCTCTTCCTCCCATGTTGCCATGGACCAGATGGACCTCTCTACTAAGGGCTCTCCTCTCCTAGGCTTCACACAGACAAAAAAACTGGGTACCACACACTTCTTCCCAGAAGCTCCTCGAGGACCAAACACTGTCACTATAAGTCCTCGCAATAGCCTGCCCAGCAGTGGGTGAGTCGATCTAAAGAGTATTTTTTGTGTTTCAATAAATTGTACACACCTATTAAATTACTAAGCTTAAGTTAAATTTGTCCCAAAACTAGATAGCAGAGCATACTCTCTCAGTCACAGAAATTGTTGTTGGTTCTTGGGGTTTTGTTTGCAATACATAGATGCTGATACTTTGCCACCATGCTAATTGTTGTGTTCTTATAAGGTATTCTTAATTCTCATAATTACTTTTAATGAGTATTAGTTGGGTTCTTGTAACAGCTTGGTGCGGTGTATAAAAAAAAAGATTTGAAAACATTATAACTTGTGCCAATCAAACAAAATCTTATTTTTGAGTCAATAAGGTTAGGTTAGGTCAAAGAATGTATGGACTCCATTTTTTGGCTAATATCAAACTTGTAATGCACAGTAACATTAATATTTTATTTTTACAATTTTATTCAAATTTTCCCCCAGGTACTCTTCTTCGACACTTGTAGGGACTAGAAATGTTCAGCAGACCCCCAACAGAAGCTCAACAAGGTCTCATTCATCTTTGTCGACTGTGAGAGTCTCATTGCCTGGTCCGGAGAAGCAATCTCTACAGAGGAGTGGTTCAGTAGAGAACTTGCAGACGCAGCTTAACAAGCTCACTCACAATGGCACCCTCAAGAGGATGAAGACCGGGAATGAACAGGTCATTAATATAAAATAGTCTAGGTTAACTATTAAATATACTTTTATGTTGGATGTCGCTTATCAAATATCTTAAAGTTATATATATAATTATAGGTGTGACACAATGCAAAATATTTGGGAATACTTGACACTAAACAATGCAATGGAGCCAAAATAATATGCAGACGATTTAAATTTGTTAGTAGACAGCTGTGAAGTAAGTTTTTTGATTGTAATCAAAGAAATTAATACAAACTTTGAATTATTATCAAATCACATCCTATCCTGGTTAAAAATGCTAAAATTATTATGTTAGATAAAAAGGTTTATACATTATAAAAAAAATATTCATTTTGGACCCTGCTTCCTAAGTTGTCATGTTTAAATGTAAGTTTTTCAATATCTTCACGCAACAAGATCACCTTGTCAATGTTAAGAAGTAGCTGCGGTGATTATACAAATTTTTAATAAATATCCTCTGTTCTCAAAGTTAACACATTTGTTATGTATATACGCTATACGAATGTCTTATAAAGGCCTTTTTTTATTGGGAAAAAGTGTGACTTACTTTCCAGTCAATATAGTTATAATTAACAATCATTTACTTTATCTCACAAGAATTATTATTTAACCCTTTAGCACTCAGCACATTTTCACTAGACTGTGCCAAAACACTCAGGGTAATTTTCACATATTTACTTCTAAATATTTTAAATTTTCTCATAAAAAATATGTTTAGCTTATACACATGAAAAAAATCACACTTATATAAACATTGAAGAATTTTAAAAAAAACATAAATTATTAGGCTACGGTTATTTTGTAAACAAAATTGAAATTTTGAAAATCTTAAAAATTGAGTCAAAATTTCTAATTCATAACTAAAACTTAGTATTTTTTTTGCTTGTTTTCCTTACTCATCAGTCATCCTGTGAGAAAGATAATTTATTTCTGTAAAATTTGATACTAGTTTGGTGTTTGTAGCTTATTCTGATTCTTAACTACATAACTTTTTGTAAAATCATGCATACTTACATTTGGAGTCAACATCTGTGTTTGAGTAAACACACTCCATAAAGCCCCTTGTTGCATTTGGTACACACTGTCTTGGTTCTCCTTCGCTTTTCCTTGGTACAACATACATACATGATAATTCTTTTTGTCAGGGAGCTTTCTTATTCCTCTGGGTCCTTGTGTTTCACCCACCACCATGTTGTTCTTCACGGATAGCCACTTCTCCCCCAAGCCCTCGATGATCAACTGTGTATAATGATACCTTGTTTTCAGTTTGCCGGGTACTTGGTAGTTTTCTTCATAAAGATTGTAGTTATTTAACACCATTCTACCTATGATGTTGAAAGCTACCTTCTTCCAGTACCTAACAGTTTGCCTTTCATCTAGTTAAGTGTAGAGCATCATGTAATATGTGTCGATACCACCCATAAACTTGTTGTAGGTTGTTATTATTTCGGGTTTGGTAATTCTATTGGCCTCAGGCCACCTTGCTGAAACTTCTTGTGCTGTTGCATAACTGTAGAGAAGAAGAACTGGATTTTTCTGAGATTTTTGTCGCAGAAGGCACAGGCGAGAACTGGACCAGATCTAAAATACATCTTCTGACCCACTAAAAATTTAGATTTGAATCGTTGTGGCGAAAGTTTTCTGTTTCTCCTTACTGTTTCAGTTAGGTAGGTGCAAAGTTGGTGAAGATGACGAATTAAAGGAACTGACAAAATGATTATCAAAAAACACATGGTATTCTTTGTTGAGGTACCCACCTATCTCTAAAAGCTTCATAACGACAGCGTAACCCAGACAATTTTTTTTAATATCTTTCTATCTTATTGGGATCTAGCACCACTGTATGTAAAAAAGCCTAGGCAATAATTAGATACAGAGTTGCAAATCATCCAAAATTTGATTCCCCATCGGTGATGGTGTTTGTTTGGCAGGTATTGCATTAGGCTGGTTTTATTGTTTGTACCCACTAGACTTTCATCAACACTAAGCTGCAGATGAGGTGTATAGTGGTGTCTAAATACTCTATTTGCATGGTCTACAAGAGGTTTGTATTTCGCACACGGATCATATCCAGGTTCCTCGGGGCCCGGCAAAACTTCATTGTTCACAAGATGGAAAAAGCGACTTAATTGAGAAAATCGGTGTTTAGTAAACATTTGTCCGAACC